>JAQFZW010000002.1:0-302477 GCA_034687055.1 Heteromurus nitidus | reverse complement strand
GCGAAAAGACACTTAAGCGTTATCCACCGCGCATTGCAGAGGCGTGCACATGTACACACCATATCGTACATACGACATATGCACGTTTGACGACAACCGTTACACAGCACAAAATGCAAGTTGTGGATGTATTGTTATACTTGGGATTTACTAGTGATCTTAGTTCGAGCTTTTTGCCTCTTTTTTTGAAAAGTTTGCATATATTAAGTATGCTTTTTTACGGATGCTAAGAAATTAAGATGACATCGAAAATGTTAACAACGTATATACTTGTGATCTGCTTTACTTTTGTCGGAGATACAAATATTCTGGGTGCAGATTGCAGATATACGTGTATGTGATGTATGGATGGAGGATATGTGGTTTTAGATATTGTAATTTCTCCTCTGCTCTAGATACTGTGGAGCAACAAGGTCGGACGTCATCATTTTCACACGTTTCATAGTTTCATGTGTTAGTGAGCCAAACAAATCTGCAATGGAAGTACACTAATCATGGATCATGCAAGTGATGTTCTCGTCCTTCTCTCTTCTCTGGTGGAGAATGGAAACACGGACTACGAAGAGCTATGATTTTCATAATATTTCATATCTCATTGCATTGTGAAATTATGTGCCTACATGTATAATCTACTAATCTGTATTTGCATCGTCTTGTATCATTGCACAACGCGTGCCCGGGGCACACAAGTGACACAAGCTAAATTAAAATTTGCCATATATAACAAATATGAAATTTGTGCAAGCATCAATAATTGATGATCTACCTCCACAGCGAATCGAAGATCCGGATTATCATATAGATTGATGACTATAAATGAAAAATAAAAATGCTTGTAACAAGTTGTAACAAATCTGTGTGCATTCACGTGTGCAAATATGCTATTAGCCAACTGTCAATTCACTGTTTACGAGTAATAGTCCTTTTTAATACTTGCGAGGCAATTCATTTTCTGGATTCTGCCATTTCTTTAACCATATACTAAACGTGTTTTATTTATGTACGAATCTGTTATTGCAAAATCTCCAATATCATATCCGAATTTCTTTTCGTAGATATTTCATGTTTTACTGTGGTTTGATAATTGTTAGACTATATAAGTATGACCAGATAGTAACATGTTTAAAAATAAATTAACGTTGAAATTTCTTTGTGTATACTCATTTTTCGCTTTGAGACATTTATATCATGCTGCCTACCTGCAATAGGAATCCACCAGGATCATCATATCAATTTTAATTACGACGTATGGATATGTCAAAATTAACATTTTTAAGGTACACACGTTCAATCAAGAATAAGAATAATCGCAAAAATTCAAAAGAATTAATTATATTTCAGACTGTAGAAATAAAATTTCGATATAAATTTCCAAAAACATTGAATAACTTGTAGGTATTTTGCGACACCCTATAAACCCACGTGCTGAGTTCATGTTCCTCAATCTAAATGTTTTGGCGTTTGCCGGTGACACGAACGAGCAGCTCGGTGTCAACAATAAGATAGCATTATTTCTTATATAATTTATACCTGTCACTTGTCACCTGTCGACACCGTCGAGTCAAGCGTTTCCTATTCTAAACTTAAATGAACAATTGCCGGATCGGATATGCACGTTAAAATTGTAAAATTTGGAGAAGGGAATGTGATTTTAGAGGAGTGCAAATCAGAGAGCATGTATTTTACAGTAAAATAAATAAATAAACAAATTGACAAGTGCTGTACCTTTCGAAATCAGATGAGGATGTTGCTGAAGGTCAAGGTCACAGAGATTCGGGAGGTTAGCAGCTAGAGAGTCGTCACCTGATACTTGTGAGTGGGCCGTGGGCCTGGAATGGAATGAACATGAACAATGAGCATGAACACAAGTTCGGCAGTCGGCACGATGTGAGTGCCACGAAGTTACTTGGAACGGACTTGCAAAAATATTGTGCATGTGGTATGCCTATGACATGCCTGCATATATGTACGTATTATGAATATGATGATCATATCATTATAGTTCATGTAGATGAGTTAGTTCTTCTTGTGTTGGTGGAGCAAGACAGTTGCACTTCCAGTTCCAGAGCCAACAAAAAATACTTCTTGTCTAATTTTCCGTGGAGAGCCGGCTTCTGCCGACTGTCACGTTCGCCTTCTCTCTGCCCCCAACAACTTTGAAATGTATTTAGTATATCATAGGCACACTCTCACTTCATGATGTGAATGTGATCCTCTCCTGTAGCACAGATAATGTTATACAGCGTATGCACATACTCATCGTCAGATTGGCTTCAATAAGGAAAACGTCAATTGTAATGTGTGTGTACACACAAGTTCCTCCAGATACAAAGCACAAAAGCACATCACAAATGAGGGGCTATGCATAAGCCCATCCCAGTGACAGTGGCATCTCACAGCGACTCTTCAAAGTTTGAAAAATAACAAGCTTCTCGCATTGCAAAGTTGGGATTTGGGACCACAGAATGCACTTTCGTTTCTAAAATGTGAGCTCGTCCAAACGCACAAAGATTGAACGGTTGAGCTTATGCTTTGTGTGCCCCAATCATGAGAAAACATTTTCATGCATGCATAGACTTGGGAATGCGATGGGATTTTGTTTGAGATTTTGTGAACCTCATCTTTCAACAAGACCACTGGTGTGTGTGGTTGGTGTGGAGTGCACACGGAGAATTGTGTGCAGCTTGCTTTTTTCCTCAATGAAAAGAACGCGAAGCAACAGTCACTGCTCCTCTTGCATGAATTCTTTTTATTCAAGATTTATGGAAACAACAATGTCAAAGAATTTCATGCAAGCTGTTAATCATATGAAATATTTCTCTTTAAAAGCAAAAGAATTTTCCAGCTGAATTACAATCACAACTCACAAGCCAACTGCTCCTTTCTTTCTCTATTGAGGGACTGTTTGGCGGCATCAAAGCCTCAACTATTATTAAATCTTGTGGATTTTTCTACTTCATCTGTATCAATTACGAGAGAAATATATACGTGAGCAGTGATTTTTTTATACGAAAATGTATATATGAGACCACATTGTGGACACCAAGACTGCTAAAAAGAAGTTTTTTCTCTGCTGTGGTTATGAAATTGCATAGGACTCATTTCTCCGTCTTCACAGCTTGCTCATATAAATGAGTGTTGCGGGGTAGAGAGAACAGTTCAATCCCTTTTTCCAACAAGCAATTTTATGCAAATATTTCAAAGACTCGTTTCCATCCAGCGCACACTGCTCTGTTTATTTTGCTGAGTACACAATGCGACATCATAACGAGTCAGTTTTCTGTCAGCGGAATGCATATTCTGATTCTGAGAGGATGACGAGGACGCGAGAATTTTCGCAGCAAAACTCCTCACGGAAAACATGTTCCTAGCCTTTGTTCGGGGAGTAAATGAACGCAAACGGGAATTATGGTGCAGTTTCTCTGTATAAAAGAACCATCTCATTGTGCTCACATTTCGCATACTAATTGCGATGTGTGTGCATTGCATATGCACACACACACAGATTTCCCCAAACCCGTGGTGGTGATGGTGAAGAACTTCATGTGTTTTAGCTGCGTGAATTTTGAATATTATGAGTGTCCTGAAAGGGTCGTCATCACTTCTCTCTCTCTCGCTCACCGGTATTCTGGTAGTACAAGGGTACTACTCCTAATCAGAACCGGTGAGGTAGAAGAAGAGCATTTATATATTTTTCACAACTTTCCGGAATTCCACAAGTACTACTTTAGATGCAAAAGAAGGTTCTATTCTGTACACACTGTAACTTTTCAGTCACGTAACAGATTTCCATTGAAATGCAAAGTACACAAACAAATGCATCATGAAAAAGCGAAAGAGAGAGAAAAATGTTTGCTTGTGTTTATGGTAGGTTCCACACATCTTTGCATCTATCTAGCATCTCCCCACAGGAAAAAAATCTATGCACGTTCCTATAAAAATTCTTAGCATTTCCAGTCTTTCTAGCCACAATTTCCACCACTTGTCATCCATAAAAGGAGGACACTTGCATGCTAAAGGATTTCATTTTATGAGCCCAGCTTGACAAAAAAACACAACAAATAACTGCACAAGTCCTACATAATTCCATGTGCAAACATGCGAAAGCCGTTTATTGTTTAACTGTATCCTTCAAATTATCTTCGCTTCCATTCCTTACGTTTAACACATTCAAAACTCAATTCACTTCAAATCTCTTTCCCTTCACAAATTGTTACGTTCACGGCATACACATTTTTAATGAGCGTCTTGCCACTGCATTTGCTACCACACGAATAACAGATTGTTAACTACAATTTTCTGCGTACATTTGTGACAACATGAAATTAGTATGCATTACTTGTAATCCTCAAATTACGATAAACGCTTTCATTCTGCCAATCAACCGAGGGTACACATACTCATCGCACTGGGCTGCGTATATGCATACCTCCTCCCTTCATAAACTTTCAGATGTGCTTCCAATATTTGCATATCTGCAAAAAATATCTGATTTGTTTTGTTACAGATTCATCATCGTGACATTATTTGCCCACTGCGAACATGCGTATGTTTATAATATGGCAATAGAGATAATATCAACGCAATAATTTTTTTTTCTCGATTCGATAGTTTGACTCAGATGCAATTCGATTCAATTGAATGGGCAATGAAATAATATTATATACCTTACGTCAAGTGCATTTTAGCTGACACTTACTTGCATACATAATGTCTGCAAGACATTTAACGAAACTAGTAATTTTCCTTACTACACGATCAAACAGAGACAACAATGAAGGATTCGTGGTGGACAATGAAGCTTGGCTCCTTCTCGCGCTCGCCCGATCATTTTGTCGCGTCCACGCGAGTCAAAAAATTTCCATTGTCCACACGTATAAAAATGTCTCGGGATACTTGATATGGTGAGGAGAACGACAGGAAAGTTGTGAAACAAGAAATTCGAAGCTTATTAAGGATGAAAATTTTATTTATGGATAATAGAATAATGAACCGTGATGGTGAAATCATAATGAAGTAAATTGCTCCTTATGGGCTTTTATTGTGTTAAACCAATCTGTAGTAAGTAGCGTAATATGTATAATGAATGATGATAATAGTAGCGAGACGCGCTCGTTTCGTACCACCATCACAACATCACTTCTTTTCATTCAGACACAGATAATGAGTTGAGTCAGGTGAATAGATTTATGCAATTTGGCATAAATATGCAGCTAGTTTATTCCGAAGTTCATTAGAGTCCAAGGGTATTGTCAACGAGAACGGAGGTCGCATATTATTCACATATATTGCATCAAAGGCATGTGTGGTGTTGGTGTTCTCTTCTTATGTGCCTGCGTCTTATATTTAAATAAAAAGAGGCAGGGTCAAATCGGGTGGTCTTCCACATCCTTTCGCAGTTTACATTTCCATTAGGTGCTGATGAAGGGATATTGGGTTACTTACTTTGCTTTTATACACTCATATTTCCTTCATTAAGCCAGCAGGAGACTATTCTCACTGCTTATTTACCAGATCATCTTAACCAGTTTCATTTACTCTTTTTACGTTTATGAAGATTCTTGTCGACAACGCTGGTTCGCCGAGAACGATATACGACCGCTTCAAAATCCTTTTTATTGCTCTCCATTTCGCCAGCTAAAAAACAAATGTGATGATACACAGAGCACACACACACATACCACCACCACCACCACCACGAAATGAATCCCATTGAATGGACGAGGGAAGGAGATTTTCAGCTAAAGCCTGCCAAAAGTCTACTGCTGCCAGTGCCAACTACCCATATCTCACATCAAGTCTTGCTTCTTTTTTTCTGCTCTCTCTTTCATTTTTTCCTTCTCTCTCTCTCTTGTTAATATCCACGGAGCAGTCATTCAGTCTCAACTCAACGCGAGAGGAAAAGGGTGAACGGGTGAATGAGGGATAGCGAGACAAGTATGTCTTCTAGTACACAGTGATTGTAGTAATTTACTCGTGATTCATTACCACTTCATCATCATCACATCACATTAACTTGAGATCAAAGTGCCCTCGCACAGTTGGAGAACACACACATTTGTGATTTATGCAGACAACGCGTAGGCATGTAAATATACGAACGCACACATATACACATTTATGACGAATATGACGATCAAGTTAAATGAGCTAACCAAATAAAAATATGTTATTGACCACCGAATAACCTGAATATCATAGCGGAGCATCGATCGAATCATATATCAGATAACAGAGTCACAAATTTTTTATCAACATCAACTTGTAAATATCTGTCAACATTTTTCAATAAGGTATGACAAATATGTATTCATGAGAAGGGAATGGAAGAACGGGTCAAGTGAAGTGAGTAAACTAGCTTTTTTTATTTGCGCTCGAGGGGTATTTAATATTAAATGATGCATGAGTGCTTATTGGCATTGGTGTAATTACAGCATCTCTCTCTCTCTCCTGCTCTCCATCCCCATGTTCTTCGGCATGACACAGATTTTCACTATCAAAACTCATACAAACTTCTGTACGTTTAGTGATGCTTTGAGAAATTCATTTCCAACTTGCTTGTTTTTTTTATCGGCTGATCAAAGTGTAACATGATACTCCTGGAGGCATACAATTATCCTTGAAAAGATGGAATTATAAATAATGTTGAGTCTTGTGAGTCCAAGTCCAGTTTTTTTTTCTCTTCAAACCAGCCACGGAAGTGCATTACTTTCAATCGGTCGACCATAACCTGTAAAAAAAATTGTAGGAAAAAATGGTTTTGTATTTTATGTTTTCCTCTTCTTTCTTGGAAGTCCTTTTCTTCACTCGATTTCTGAAGACCGGCAAACTCACTGACTAATAGCGTAATAGCTATACCAGAAGATCATTTCCCCAAGAACCAAGCCTACTTACCGTCTGTTCATACTTCATAAACGCACCATACCACACATCATACCGACTTCCTCAATTTTTCATCGTCTTTTCATCTCCTCGCTCCTTTCTTTCGCTCACATCATGCATGAGTCACAATTATCCTATACACCGGAAATTGGGGCGGCAATAGAGGAGAATAAGAGGAGAAAAAAGCAAATACAAAAGACCGTGATATTATGCTCATTATTGACACTGTACTAGTCATCATGCTCATCTTCATATCACGGAGGAGGCTTGTATCGCCACCATCCTTTATTTTCTCTGAATAGAGGAAAAAAATCTCTGATATTGATAGCAGAGCCCATTGTTGTATTATGCCAACATCCTAATCCCTTCCCACCGATGACAATACAATGTACCTTTTTTATTTAAAAAAAACCTTTAAAAGTCTATTTGTGTGCAATTGACACAAAAAATGGCATTTTTTCAATCTGTGTTACTTTCATTGCATAATGAAAAGGTGTGCTAGATATGCACGCAGCATCAAGCAAACAGTAATAACAACAACAATGAGCCATCAAAAACGTTGCAAGGAGCCTCTCCGTCCGAGTAAATGTTGAATGTAAGTGAGCAGGATGAGCATCAACGAGGAACGGAGCAAATAATGCAGTTTAGCATTCTAAAACGAAAATCTCCTTTGGGCGACGTTTTCTTCTTCTTCTTCAAAATCTTGTTTTGATTCTCGAATGAAAATGCAATGTGCATCGCTCATATCATAAGTATAATATCATTACAACATCATTTTAAAGGAATACAATAATATTGTATGCATTTCCGTCGTTTATACCCCAATCCAACAAGTAATATACTCACACAGTCACACACACTCTCTCGCACTATATCTACGCATAGCTATAATAAGACGAGCACGTAGGAAAAAGGAATCCTTTTTAATAGAATGGAAGAAAAGGTAGACACGGAGTGATAAATATGTCTGTAATATTACCATTACACTAAATATATTTACCCACCCGGACAAAAGAATCATGATCCGCCCTCTGCCACATTGTTAAAAACAGAGATTGCTGTCGACCAGGCAGAATGATACATTGTGCACTGCCATGCCATAAGCAAGCAGTCAGACAGGGTCCCTGCTGAATGAGAGACAAAGTATTTACTCGTTAGTTAAAAACTCTCATAACACCAACAAGACCAAAAGTACACACAAGACAAACACTTCCCCATCATATGTGCATCTCTCTTCTCTCTCTGTCGGAGGATTGCAGTCTTGGGCTCAGCCTTCAGAGACACAGAGAGAGAAAATAATGTATAATGTGTACAAAAGTAGTGAAAAAATAAAATGCAAGGAGGAAAACGCATCTTTCTTTTTTCGTCACAGATTCTCATTCCATTCTCACTGACACTGCTGGTTTCGTTTCCCCCATGCAATGATCGCCATGCATCATGAAGACAACTGCAAGAGGCGAGCAGAGCAGCAGAAGGAGAGAAGTTGTAGAGAAAAAAGAAAAATATATATATTCCATCTTTACAAGCAACAATACAAGGTCTTCGTCACCATCGCCATCACCATCACCGTCATTATTATCATAGTAATTCCTTGTGGACGACCAAAAGAAAAAAAAGAAGTAAAAAGTAGACGGGAGAGAGAGAGGCGAAGTTGGAGCGGAACCCCAGAGGAATGCACATTTGTCCAGCCACACACTCACGTATGTATGTAATCAGTCAGGGAGGAAGACAAGTAAAGTAAGTTAAAGAAGTAAAAGGGAAAAAAGATGTGATGTGAGCTTCTTCTTCCTCCTGAGTTTATCCATTTCTCTTCTTCCTAGTCATCGTCATCATCATTATCATCATCAGCATCATCTCACTGTTTTCATCTCTCGGCTCTATTTTCCTTCTACAGCTTCCTACAGGGTCCTTCTTGTTCTTATTCTTGTTTTCCCATCTCTCTTCCCCGTTTTTTGCTCTCTCTCTCTCGCTCAATTCCCCCATGTGTCCCTTAAAGGTAGTCATGCATCATCGTGGAAATAGCAGGTTACGAGGAGAGAGAGAGAGAGAACATTTAAAATAGCTACTAGGAAGGACCACTTTTTTCTCATCTTCGAGAATTTCGCCTTACACACCAATACCACTTGTGCCACTGCGGCGAAGTGAGTGGAGGGCAGAATTTTGGGAAGGCAGAAAATAGAAGACGTGTGTGCACGTACGAATTTAGGAGTATATTACGTTATGTAGCCAAAGGAAAGGCGAAGAAGAAGGGAAAAAAGATGGAGAGAAGAGAAGGGATCGGAGAGACGAAGATGATGCGAAGTTGGAGTTTTTTGAGATGGAAACGAGCAGGTTTATCCTGAAAAAATCTACTCTTTGCATCTTCCTTACGCATACACACCCCTTCGATTCCTTAATTGAGAAGGGTAGGCAATGATTGCCACCGCCATCATGACAATACAACTGCTACCTACCACCAACACCACAAAATATTAAAGTGTATATACGGAGGAGACGATACTGTTGCTTTTTTATCTGCGTCCTGTTCTCTCTCGCTCATCCTTAGCATTTCGTCGTCTCTATATTCAGAATCATTTTTTTCTTTATGTGTATCAGCAACAGAAGTTGCGAGAGAAGCAACAGCATTTTACAGTAAAAGAGAGAGAGAGAGAGAAGTCGTCGTCGTCGTCTCCTTTGTTGTGATGCACATAGATAATATAAGGATATAAGGAGGAATAATAATAGATACTGTTTATATCTCTAGTGTCTCTTTGTAAAAGCGAAGCGATTCTCCTTTCTGTTGCTTTGCTTCGTTGAAAGAACGGGTACACACAATCTATCTATTCCATCCATCCACATCCACCCATTCCAATTTTCCAACATCCAATTTCAATTCCATTCCTTCTCCTTTCCTCTCCTATTATATCATCACACACACACATCGTGTGGCAATAGAAAATAGTAATCGTGGCAGAGCATACCTATGGGCATTATTACCGAAGATAAACTTGTACGGTTGGTTGTATATATAACTATAACCTAAATGTACATATATCTAACTACCTTCTACATATGTACATAATCATTTTCTTCTATCTTCTTTGAGTATTAAAGGTGGTGCTGCTGTTTGTGGCTATGCTTATGCTGCTGTCCGAACACGATGATGATGATTATGGTTTGGCTCTCTGTGTGTGCTCCTTTTGCTCCGCTAACTTAACTACTTCATGAAGAAAAAGAAGGGAAACCTCGTTCCACCTATCAAAAGTTGTAAGCAAGTTTACTTTTATAGTTATTAGACTTGGAGAGTTACTAGTTTTCTCAGCGAGGAGCAATAATGTATAACCACCAGAGTCACTTCTACGGGGCAACTCCACACACACACAAGCACAAGCAGACAGCAGAGGCACATACACACATTTCCATTCTTGATTTTATATTAGGGCGAAGTTAGGGAGCTCCCATGTAAAATAAGTTTTAGCTGCCGGAGTAAACTACGGTGAAAAACTCGTATGAGTTTTGGAGGATTGTATATTAGAACATGGCATACTACCTATTACCACTTGTACTTTGGTGGTTTGGTTACAGTCACAGAAAAAGGGAACAAGGGAGAGAGAGAGCGAGAGAGAGAGAAGAGCTGTGAAACGGGTCGTCCAAAAATACTGCCTGCATTCGAGATAGTTTAGGACATTTGCTTGTAATTTTCTTTCTCTTTTCCTCTTCCAATTCGGTTACTTTATATCAGCCCCAGAATCCTGAGTGAAATCATCATCGAAGCAGTAGCGCGGCGGTAGCAAAAAGGAAAATGGAAAAAGAGAGCGAAGTGGGAGCATGATCATCATATCATGCATTTTACTTCACCTTCCGTATCAGAGCTTCTGGAGAGAGGGAGAGGAGAAGATGAGCTCTGCTCTATAAAGCATTTTATGTATGTTTGGTATGTGTTATGAATGTCTGTATCTCTCGCTCTCTCTCGTTCCATCCCCAAGCCACAACTTCTCTCGCCTACTACAACACTTTCAAAGCAATAATGCAATGAAATGTTATCTCCTACTATCTCTTATCCAGAGAATCCAGAGCAGAAATCCAGTTCTTTAAAAAAAGGACGACACGATGACGGTAGCATTTTTTCCAGGGAGAGAGTGAGAGCCAGGGAACAAGTAGTCAGCGGTGGAGTAAGTAGCTCTCTGCTGGAACGTTAAAGGCAAGTAGCTAGTTTTCCCTATCTCCTTTCCCCCGTACGCAGATATGGTACATTAGCAGTTGAGCGTAGTTAGGGAATTGAATGCATGCATATGAGAGAAGAGAGGAGACAACGAAGACGTTTCTTGTCCATGATGATTACGTAGCTCTTCCAACTTACTGCTGCTCGCGCTCCGCTCGCAACTACCAGCCAGAGTGGCACACTCGCTTCTCTCTCTCTCCTCTCCGAGTCCCACAGATATTAAAAAGTATGAGACGAGGTAGTCACATCAAACACGATAGAAGGGAAATGAGCGGACACAGCCAAAGCAAATAAGAAGAGCATTATACATGAAGTAAATTGCGAGAGTGAGTGAGAGAGAGAGAGAGAGAGCAATGGAATTTTCAGCCTTCTGTGTCGCTTCTCTTTTTCCATTTTTCCCTATTCTTAAAACCCATATTATGGGCGAGTTAGTACCCAAAACAGCATATCAGCGGAGGAGCAGCTCACTTTATGAAAGGAACGCTTTTTTTCTCTCACTCGTCCACGTTCCCTTTTAAGCTTCTCTTTTTGCCTTGCATGCCCTTATATTACAGCATACATGCATTTTTGTGCATGCTTCGAGGAGAGTGTCGATGGATGTATGAGTGCATGCATAATGCTCCACATTTACGAGAAAAAAGGCTTGAGCTCCCTCATCGTCCTTTTTTCCTAAGGCATTTGGGTAGTAGTATAAAAATAAGAAAGGTATATATTTATAAAGTTTTATTGTAGGTACCATATAAATATGTGCTCCTATCTTTATTGCCTATAAGAAATATGAAGTGTATATATAGTTATCCAGAAAGGTATAATATTTATAATATGTATATCTGCTGTGCATTCATAGATGAGCGCAGCGTAAGATTTTATATTATTCATAGTATGCATGTATTATGCCATGTGTGGTTCCGACTTTGTATCCCGACCCTCAACGAGAGGAGCACAAGCACAAAAAGAAAGTAAAGTGTATCCTTTTTGGCTGTGAGCGAAATTCTCCCCCGTTTTATACGAGTTTTACACACTATACATGTTTTTATATAACAGCCAGTTTCATATACGCATATAATATTCGTTTTTCTTGAGCATACTACGCGAATGCATGAATGCACGCTCGCAAGAAGGATGAATTTTCAGTGTGTGTGTGTGTGTGTGTTATATGTACAATGTGTAATAACTAACAGGAAAGTGAATAGCAACTTGGGAGAACCGTGGAACATCTCCTGTTATTATACAACAAGCAAGTCACTGAGGACTATAGCTCACACACAACCCGTCTGTGAAGCGAGAGCGAGCCTGTGAGCTCAAGCTCACGCTGCTCAACTCAGCTCACACCACTCGAAGAAAAGAGCGAGAGAAGGAAGAATGAAAGGAAGGACGGGAACGAACTGTCTGTCGAGGCACTAACTGAGAGTGTAAGCATTACATTACGCTACATTATATTATGCCGAGTGTGGTGGTGCGGTGGTGGAGCTGAGCACGAGAGATTCTCTCTCTCTTCTCGTTTTCGTTCTCGTCATCCTCACATACTATATCCACTTCCCCATAACAAAATATGATGCTCTCGGTTATATAAGGGCGAAAGAAAAGGCTCTTACTCTGAGAGTGAGCATATAGGTATATACATTTTTATAGCTACCTATGCACAGTAAGTTTTTTCTTCTTGAGAGTGGATGGAACTCCGGCGTTAGATTGCTTGCTCAGCAGACATACATTTTACTTACAATATTTGATATTGTATTTCGCCCATCATTTCTATACAAACACACACCCCTAAAGGATGAAAACGACGGTCAAAGTATAACGCAAAGCGGAGGCATGATACTCCCTGCTTATCGTCTCTCTCTCCTTTATATTGCTTTACTTACTGTTGAACAAGCGAGCAGGGTCTGCTTTTCTGCTTACTCTCTGTTGTACACACACGAGATCCTTTAGCTTTGAACTGACTCAACTGACTCAAGTGACTGACTTACTGTTGTTGATATGTGTCTTGCTTGTTGTGTGTTGTAGTTGTAAAAGCGAGAAGAGACTCTAGTGACGGAGGTGGTTGTTGGTGATGGTGAATGTTTTGCCGTGTGTGTGTGTGTGTGCAAAGGGCCGCCGAAAGAAAGAAGAGGAAAACCCATTACAAACTATCATATACACCTATCCACTTTATTTTCTAGTGTTTCTCCTTCACCAGATATCTCATGTGTATTCATATTTTATGTAGACAAAATGTGAGCCCGTGTGCATCTAGTCCAGTATAGATACACTTCACATATGTGTTTGCTGTGCAGAATAATCCTAACATAGAGTGAAGAAAGATACATCAAGTCAAGTAGATTCGTGCATGCATGAGGACATGAGGAGCTAACTTGAGAAGAAAAAAAACCAAACAGGTATCCCAAGGAAAAGAAAGAAAAAGAAGTAGCAGTATGCGAGCAACAACATTGCCGAGAGTAAGGAGAAGTGGAAGCATTAAATAATAGTAAAATGTGGTATTTTCGGTCCCATCTTTATCCATCGTTTTTTTCTCTCCCTTAGCCGTCCAACATACCGTCACTCTATCTAGCTCTCTCTCCGTTCCGTAATACCTTTTTTGATGGCTCAGTCAGTTTGACTTGACTCGTCTTCTTCTTCGTCAGCGAGAGAGTAGCTAAGTGGTATTAACTAAGTGGCAGTAATGACAAATAGTTCAATTCAGATGGACACAGATCAAATTTCATGGAGCTCTGACTGCTGCCAATGTCTTTTGTGATGGGACTCATATTTTACTCGGCCTTCGTACGCATCGCACCTCGAGTTGAGAGCAGAGCAGACGTTGCAGTTAACTTATAAGTGTGCTTATGTGTGTGTGTATATAGTATATACATAATAATAATAAAAGAGTTTTGCGGGTGTGCGTCTAATATTCATCATTCCCTACACTTGGGTTTATTTATTTATCCACTTATTTACATATTTACCAGTTGGGTGTTTCATCAATTTTTCGGAGTTTTCCTTCCGAGTGTATGCTTACAACATACACACTTGCACGTTTTTTTTGCAGAGAGTTCCTTATCTGCCATGAAACTTTTTTACTCAGCCCACTGCGGCTAACTGGTGCAGTGCTTTCCTCGCGAAAAAAGAGAGTCCATACATGTCAAGTGCAGAAAGTGAGTGAAAAGCAAAAAAAATATAATACTGAATATGTATAATGCAGAGCGAGGGATCGGAGGAACGATTTTCTCTCTTGCGAGTTGCGAGTGAGTGAAGCACTTCACATAGATGATAGATGCTAAACGGTATTTTGGAAAACTGTCAGATGCAGTCAGTCGTCATCTTCTCGTTGATCTGTGACTCTGCTGACTTTTCTCTCTCTGTCTCACTCTTTGATGTGCACAACTCAGACAAGGATTATTAAGATCGAAGATGAAGCTAAGAGTGTAGATTGGAGTGCACATATTCACTAGAAATTCATTGCAACCCATCACATTCCACATTCTCAACAACGTCCCAGGCAGGAAAAAAATAATCATCTTGCTTGAAAAAAACTGACTGCATTCTATTACGCAGAGAACGATTATGCAGATAAAATTTTTGTGTGTGGGATGATGGTGATCATCAAAAGGATTTCGAGTTTGAATTCTCATTTGTGTGAAGTAGAAGAAAAAGAGGAGAGAAAAAAGCTAACAAACTAGATTGCATTCAAGTGAAGTAACTCGTTTGTTTGTGTGTGTGTGTGTGTCTTTGCTCTTGTTTTTTTATAGAATGCTCCGCTATTGTTATCGAGGGAAGAGATATCTATCTTTGTGTGAGTGTATGTGTACATAAGTCTCTTACGGATATTGTTTAATGTGGATGACATCCGAGTTGATCTTGTGTTATTGAACTGTGCTTGTGTTTTTGATGATATTTTCCATATAACTGCATTGATCCCCAAACAATACGTTGTAGGAGGGGGATGATGAAGCTCAAGCTCGGGAAAAAATATGGTTCTCATGAAAAAACCGCAAAAATCATTTCCACCTTAAATTACAGGTGCAGTTGTTGAGCTCTCTGGGATTTGAATTGTTGTTTTTTCCCAATGCCGACTTCAGAGCTTCATTTTTGCGGTCAAATGTGTCTACAAAACAAAGCAAATATTATACTCTGAGGATATGATGAAGATCATTATCGATCGATGAGAAGAGTTGGCATCTTGAAGTAACAGAAAAATTATGTGGATTTTCCCATATTCGTGTTGTTACAAGAATTAGATCATAAAGGAACTACGTGTGTGTGTGGAAAAAGAGTTTCAGGTGGTTTTAGGATTCAGTAGAGAAAATTGTGGATGACTGGCGACAAAAAATATTTAGTGCCAGTGATTATGATGGATGGATTCATGACGCGGTACAAAATATTCGACGTTTTTGAGGTAAGAACCCGGCGCAGGTACCTTTTTCAAAATGATGATTTTTTTCTCCCTCTCTCTCCTGTGCATGATTACGCATGGTAATGGTTTGGAAAATGTGGTTTGGACAAGGTAAACGGTTAATGGTTTCATAGTTTCTAGTGAAAATAGAACAGATGCATAATCTCTTTTGTTTGCTTCACCTTAGTGAGCTTTTATTACGCGGATAGATGACTTTTTTTGTGGGTACAAAGCCTGTTTAAAAATGTAAATGGAGAAGAGTGGTGATGAATATGAAATAGTTCGGAGAAGAGCCATGAGTCACTGAAAGTGATATATTTGCGACACTTTTTCACCAAAAGCTTTTCTCTCCTCAAGAGAGCTCAACACACTTTGGCAGTTAGTTGTTATTTCGGCACACAATCTGTGCACACGCAAAGACATAAATCTTCCCGGCTGTGAAAAATAACCGAGGAACAATAACCACCATACACTCTTCTCATTCATTCGCTATACATATGTACATTTATTTGGTAAGAAAAATTCTCAAAAACTCTATTCCTCATTCTTCTAGCTTCTAAGGATAATTAAATAGGAAATAGCACGGGCTAGCGCGCTTTCTTATGCCTACATAAATACTTTTACTTGATAGATAATATGGCAAGTTTCAGTTGAGCCCGGAAAGCTATATTGTTTATCTATTTATTGCACCTGCAAGCTTTTCATTTGCACCATATAATCATGCATACCATTTTACCAACAATAAAAATAGGACTTGTATCAGAAGTGAGCACTGAGCACGTGCTAGTGTTTTATGTTCGCTGGTATGCATCGCTTGGTCTAAGAGCAAAATCATTTGTCTGTTAATCTTCCTTTGATTTAACTGTTCCCCTGTTGTGCCCAATACGGCAAGATAATATAATAATTCAAATGACCGAAGAAAATTGTGCACAACAAGCTGAAAGGCATATATATATTGTGAGTGTGTTCGTAAGTATACCAAAGTAATACAGGGAAATGGACATTGGCTTCCGCTCACACAACTCACAAATCCCTACTAAAATCTATTCAGATGTCACATTAAGAGATTTTATGGGAATATTAAGGGAACGACAGAGATAGCTGTATTATATATCTGGTCGATTGTGACTTGTGACTGGAAGAGGAAACGGATATTGTCCATTAACCTCTCTGCGAAAGGTCCATACACACACAAGTCAGCGGGGAGTAAGAGAGAGAGCTTTTTTGCTGATTACTGCTAGAGTATCAGTATTTGGAAAATGGGCTGTGCCGTATCCGAAACACAAAAAAAAATTGTTTGCATATCATTTTCGTTTCATATTTCTTTATGCCTACAACACGACTTCCACCCCAAAAATGTATATATATATAAGCATTTTCATGTACTCCATTCCAAACCACTCAGCGATTGTATAGTGCTCACCAGGTAGGAACTCTTACATCCGATAGCATATTCTTGGGAACGAAGCGGAAATGACTTGGGACGATATTGAAATCGTGTCCGGTGATAGATAAGCCGATAGCGGTACAAAAATGCGAATCTGTGCATATTTTCTCTGCTGGAGGATACGTACACGTGCTAGAATGGGCGTTCATGGTTGACTTGTGCATATTTGTCATATATTTTTGACAGCCACTTTGAATGCTGAAATTATAGAAATCATATTTGCCAACTCTATGTAATACTTATATGCTTATATTCATTACGAAGCACAAGAGACACCGTTCTAAAACCATGTTATCTTTGCGTAGATTTCCGTTTTTATTTTAAACGCATAAAATATCATCTCAATCAAATATTACGGCATTTTAGACAAAGAAATAGAACGGATAGAACATTGCATATCGTAATCTCATGCAGATAATCCGCAGAGCATATAAGTCTAAACAAAGAACATAAATGCAATAATAATCGCTTTTTACTTTTTGTTTGCAGTGATCCTGTCGTAATCACGACCAACCCCCATAATTTGAATCATTGTCAGAGCCCTTGGAAAACAAAGTCAGCGCGGTATGTCGACAATCGTGTGGTGCTCAAAGAAAGAGACAGGTGTTTCATCTTTAGTCACATTTCATCACACATCTGCCCTTGTAATATTACATCTGATAAGTTCCAAAGACGTTGACGGCGATTGTCGAAGAAGCGATTTGGAGTGACCTTTTTTCCTCATCTTCATTGAAAAAATAAGGAGGATTAAGTCCAGCTCGTGACGAATTAGAAAAATTCTCGACTGCGACTTGTCAAACTGAATATTCCATTTGATACTCTTCAATTTTCATTATGACCTCATGCTACCAGACTGTTTACTGTTTCTTCCTCATCATTTTCTTGAAACTCGTGGTGTCCCAGAAACAAGGTAAGGAAATTTTAAACAGTAGACAGTAAACTAGAAATTTCAATGAGCATGCAAGCCTGCAAGAAACAATTATTATTATCAACTTGCCAGGCATTAATTACAGACGAATGAAACCCTGTCTGTCACGACATATGGGTTGATGGAGAACGCACACACAATTCATGATTTATAACGAACAAAGTACGATCGATGAACACCTCTCTCGTTTTTTATTGTTTCGCTGCTGTGCTCAGCTTTCACCTCCGAGCTCTCAAATATTGACTATTTCTCATTTTTAATTGATACGCAGCTGGATGTGCATAGATCAATTATGAAGAATATCCAGAGTGTTTTGCAACACTATAATTATTCATGCGTGTGACATGCTAAGCTTTTTTAAAAAAGAAATTGGACTCATTTTATATTCAATTTATTGGGTGCGAGCGACGCAGAGTTAATTATTTATTTAGTCCACGTTAAGTGTTGTGAGTAATCAAAATCACGGACTTCAGAGTCGATATATGCTTCGTGTGATATTTAAAGACAGGTTGAGAGGACAGCGCTAGCACATAGCCTATACGTTTTAAACGTTTTACACAAAACGGTTCATCGATTTTGTTCTCATTTTATATGAATTCCTTAAATATGTATCAGATTCTAGTTGATACATTATAAAGGATGACTAATGTATTGACTAATGAGTGGAATAAATTATGGAGAAATATCGATGTGACACGCATATGTGAAATGACTTCATTTCGTCACGTGCAGTAATGAGAGATAAAAATATAGGCGACGGGAGAAGGGTCGTATTTCAGAAACTGTTATTTTAGGACCTGGTCGAAGCAAACATTGTAATTAGGAACTAACGAGGTTTTTTGAAAATATTTCAGTGGTCCTGCTTGATACTACCCAAGAAAGTTCACTAGCATGGCACACATATCCAACTGGCCCGAGTGCAAAAACTCCTGGGGTAAGATTTTTTCCACCTTTTCCAATATTTTCTCGTTAATGTCCATCGGGCCATTTCTGGCTGTCAGTGAACCTTTTTTGGTGAAACAATTAAGGGCGAAAACTCATTTACCTTGAAAAAAATGCATTTTCTGGAGAAAAAGCTAACGATCATAATGACATTGATATATGAAGTCCCTTCCCCCTTCCTGTGGGTTCCCTTGAATCTAAAGTTTTCTTTCTGATTTCCTCGGAAAAAATTATTTGACAGAAGTTCACATAAAACTCATTGTAATAGGGTTCCCATAATAAAGCATAAAAGCGTATAATTCTGTTTGCTCTCTTTGTTCGAAATGGAGAGCTTAGAGATCAGACCGTATAAAAATAGAATATTTCTTTCATTTATGTTTCAGTGGATAGAGGAGAGTTTTACAAATTTCGAAAAAGGGATAAACTGGAGGTAAAGGCAATTTTAATAAATAATTAAACCACAAACAGCCACATTAGTTAATTATTATTCATTAATTTTTTATTCAAAAGATCTTTTGTAACTTGCGACATTTCGCATGAAAACGTGAATAACTGGCTTTGGACCCCTTTCATCGAACGGGGCCCAGCGAACCGCATTTACATTGAGATCCAGTTCTCCATGAGAGATTGTAATCTATTTCCCGGAACTGCATTAAGTTGTAAAGAAACGTTTTCTTTACTTTACTACGAATTTGATGCCGTTACCGAAGAGCCGCCACCACTGTGGGAGCAAGAATCATACACATTAATCGGTAAACATCAATCAATCGACAAGATTAAAAACTCAAAATCATACTTAAACTTTAATTTACTTCAAATTTTTACTCGTTTAATAGATCGAATCGCAGCGGATGAAGGCCGGTGAGTTTGTGAATTTATGTTTGATATTAATATCAAGGTTTGGCGGTATTTTTCCTACGGGAAAATGCTTTCCAGGCGTTTTTGAAAACGTTCAAATTTACTCATGTTCAAATGTTTAAATTGTCACTTGTCAGGTTCACGCTCAATAACGAAGTAATCATTAATACAGAAGTTAGAAGCATACCTGTCGGCAAAAAAGGTGGGTAAAGTCAAAGGATATACTTGAAACCACTTTCTGATTCTGAATTATCTGAATCCGAAAAATTACTCTACGGTCTGAATTTTTTCCCCAGGTGTATACATCAGCTTCCGCGACCAGGGAGCTTGTATTTCTTTACTTGCCATTAAAGTTTACTACATTACCTGTCCCGAAGGTAATTCATAAATTAGCAACTGTCTTTAAAGTTACATCCGTTAAATGACATATTTGTAATGTTTGAATTTGTGTGATTTTAAAGTTCGTGCAAGTTTGGCTTTATTCCCTGCAACTCCTACCGGAAGGTAATTCATAACTTATATTTTTTTACTTAAATGATTTTGAATCAAATTTTAAATTTGATTAAATTGATTTCGTTAGGGATCTAACATCAATCGAGGAAGCTGAGGGAATTTGCGTTAATAATGCAGTGGAGATCAAGATGCCTCCAAGGCATTTGTGCAAAGGGGATGGAAAATGGTATTCACTTTGAACTTCAAATTTCAAATTTCAATTTTCAAATTGGATTCAAATTTAAAATATTCATTTAGGTACCTTTTATCCGGTGGATGTGTGTGCAAACCTGGATATGAAGCGGATCATAATCTATCTCAATGCAATGGTAGCGTTTTCAAAGCCTATAAAATGCCTCTTTAGTAAACCTGCATCCTTTAAAAAAATTGTGTCCACCTGTATTTTATTCAGTGTGTCCACCTGGCCGGTATGGGGATGGAGAGGATGGTCGTTGTAAAAGTTGCCCGGAGCACAGCTCAGCTCCATACTCGGGATCTGCTGAATGCAGGTGCAATTCAGGATACTATCGAGCGGACATTGATCCAAAGTCGGCAAAATGCACGAAGCCTCCAAGTGCGCCCCAAAATTTGACAATTTTGTTTGCTGACCAATCTACGGTAATGCTATCTTGGAGCCCACCCAAATTTCTTGGGAATAGGGAGGATACCGTTTATCGCGTGGAGTGCGATGCTTGCAATTTGGGTGTTACCTACAATCCCAACACGGAGAGGTTCAATGATACGAGAATCACAATCAGCGGACTCAACCCAGTCAGCCAGTATCACTTCAAAATTTACGCCGAGAACTCTGTCACGACAAAGGCAGGGTTCCCAGAATACGTGGAAATTACAGTGACAACGGAAGCCTCCGTGCCCTCTTCAATTCCCTCCAACGTACGTGTTCTGAGCATCACAGCTACAGAGATTTCACTCCAGTGGGAAGCCCCAGAAGACCCTTATAACGAGCTGGAAACATTTGAGATCCGCTACTTTATGAAGGGAAGGGAAGCCAATTCAACGGCCGTGAGAACGGGCAGAGAGACTAAATACAAATTCGAAAATCTTAAGCAAAAGACTGACTACGGATTTCAAGTCAGAGCCAAGACTGTCTCTGGCTGGGGTGAATATTCTCCAGTTGTTTACAAAAAAACTGGACAACTTATGGCTTTCGTTGGAGAAAGTGAGGAACGACTTTCGTTATTAATTACAATCATCGCTGTTGCTGTCTCGCTCGTCCTCGTTTTCCTCTGTATTGCAGCTGCTCTCTTCTTCCGTGGGTAAGTCAAAAGGTTTTTTTTATTTGTGAGAAGGACACTTCTCCATTACGTTTTCTCACTTGCTCCATCACATCAAACACGAACATTATTTTCTCTCTCACGTCGCCTCAAATTTAAAGCCCAAAACAGGCTCTTAGTTTACTAAAGATAGAGACGAAATGATTACGGGACGTGATGTTTTTGTCGTATTCAAATGAGACCGTCAAGCTAATAAAGCTGACACGTTTGCTCAGGTGCCGTTCTTTAAGGATTTTTATCATTCCTCTCGAGTGGAAGCCTTCTTACATTACATTACACAACGTCTCCTCTTATATGCTCAGAAAAGTAGTTTCAATGTTTTCGTATTATGAAATCCAAAACCCAAGTTCAACTGTTTTGAAAGGGAGTTGAAAAATGGGCTGTTAAAAGATCTACCATTTTGCAACGTAAATGCTTTAATGATCTCCTTTGTCGAGAAGAATGTGTTTTGGAGGACAAAAAAGCGAGTGACATCATAATAAAAATGATTCATGCAGTGACTGAGTATATTGAATTCTCTCTCTCGGTAGAAAAAAATCTCCGCGCATTTATGTACACACAATTATGCCCAATAAAAATCCTTCTAGGCAATAATCTCCATGAATAAGAAGAAAAATAATAAAACGAAGACAGCCATCATGTTCGTTCCGTTCATTTTGCACCGTGTATATATTACGGGATGATGGGTGATAGAAGCACCCCACAAAACTATGCATTTTACAAGAGAGAGAAAATTGCTTTCCTAACAACGCTCCATTAATGAAAACCTTGTTCTCTTGTTTTCCATTAAATTGCAGCCGCGGTAGTGACGAATGCAATAAAAAGCAGCCATCGGACTGTGACACGTTGGAATACCGAAATAACGAAGGTAAAAAATTCTTGTGTGTAAAATGTCATTGCTTGAAGAAACTATATATTTTGTTTTGTTTGTACTCGTCCCTGTCTCTTTCTCTCTCTCTCGCTCGCTCTCACTCCCTTCCTTTTTTTGGCATGTTTGTGTGCATTTGTAAACGTTTTTAAGTAGGATCTCTTGAGTTGCACGCTTTGACAATGCATTGGCAATACTAGATATATTTATGAATCCATCCGTTCATTTCCATCCACCAACATACTTCAGAGCGCCGCACCACAACCAAGCCTAAAACGGACTGTCAATGATAATAATTATGTGCATAGCATGAGGCATGAGATGTGAGCAAAAGTTCTCTGTTTTCGGCAGTCAGATTTAGAATTCAGTCGGGTCGCTAGCTCGCTGTTTTCTGTGTGTGTCTCTGTCTTTTGGTTATGTCGTTTGCTAAACGCTATATTCCTAATAATTTCTTTTTGTACCTATTACATTTTAGATGTTTTTTGTTCGTAGAAAATTTCATGCATGCCATGCTCAGCATTGGAAATTTTGTGTGCCGTCGAACGCTCAGAGCATATAAGTATGCTTATATTCTCCGTTGTTTGTGAAATGAGCATTATGCATTTTTCAAGTGTCATTTGAGACAAAAAATCGTAGGCATGAGAGCTATTTTGTGTTTTGCATAGTGCATTGTTTCACTTCATTAGGGGAGCATGCTAATGACCGTCTTATTATTTCCATTTGGCTTCAAAATGTTCAAATCATGTTGTCGAGTAAAAGTGGAGGAGGCTTATGAAATTGGATGCACAATACAAAAAAACTCCTTTCTCAATTACAGCAACAAGTATAGGAGTATGAGCTTTTGTTTTTGTTTTGTGATCAATAAGGTGGTGAAAGAGCTGAAATGGCATTGTAATTATTGGAGCTTTACTATGATTATCCCCTCCTTTTATCCATCCTTCTTGTAAGCCTAAATCACTGAGCAGCTCGCATATAGTTTGCTCTTTAAATCCCTTATTAAGAACTTATGTGTTACCTTA
Source organism: Heteromurus nitidus (assembly GCA_034687055.1). Classification (NCBI taxonomy): domain Eukaryota; kingdom Metazoa; phylum Arthropoda; class Collembola; order Entomobryomorpha; family Entomobryidae; genus Heteromurus; species Heteromurus nitidus. Next base: position 279,173 of record JAQFZW010000002.1, on the reverse strand, counting down.
CTCGAACAGACAGTATGTGTGGATGTACTGTTTGGTTAACGAGCATGACCTTGCCTTGTTGAGAGTTTTGATGTTTTTGGTGGAAGCACGTTTTCTGATCCTCTCGCAACCAACACCTTTTTATGTCGCAGTACTTGTATACGTATATTGTGTAGTTTTTTTATTTAGTATTCGTAGATTCTCGTTTTGTATAGTAAATCGTGATTGATGCTTTCACAGGGAGTTGTAATATTAAAGTAAATCATGAATTGTTATCTTTTCACATGCTGCCCGTCTCACCTTTTTCTATTGGGACGGAGAAATACACACTTTTGACTTTCTTGCTAAAAAACAAAAAAAATCACACTGAGGAGAGGAGATGATGATCTTGAGGACTGTTATTTCTTTGTGGTGTTCCCAGGTCTTGTCGTTACCTACAGTAAGTGTCAAATAAATTAATCGTTTGCTATTTTTGGCTTCTCTTATACAGACCTCCTATCCCCGACGGGCTCCCCCGCCACTTTTCCCAGTTATAATGGTTATAATGCTGCCATTCTTAAGAGTAAGTTGAAGAACACAAAATGCTCACGTTCCCATATCATTCCCCACGATTTCATATGGTTTTAAAAAAATGTCTGCGGAGACGGACCTCATATTTCAGTAGAGCAGTACACCCCCGCCAGGGTTGAGGAAAGTGGTATAAATGGCAAGTTTTATTGACCTGTGTTCGTATATACATGGGCTATCACATCATTTTCTTCATGGCAGGAGCAGAGGACGATACGGAGGACACGTAGATTCTCATTTGGCTTTCCACATTTCATGTCGTAGATTAAAAGGATCGTATAATACGTTTTACTTATTTTCTTGGCAGCACCCATCCTCATTTATCTTCATTCATTAAAAACAACCATTTAATATCTTCTGAGGATCTTAGGGCATTTAATGTCCTATGCTCATGGGCATTGAAATTGAGAGAATTTTTTGGTATTTTCGGTATGTCGGTAAAAGGTTTACTTACTCTGATCAAACGACCCAGTACAAGTAGTCCTCATCTTGTCGTGAACCTTTTTTTTCCTCCGTCTTGTCGTGAATTGTGTAATGCCTTTTTTACTCACAACTCGGCTCAAAATTATAGCAGTAGCAATGTGCTCTTCTCATGGGCAGTTTACTGATTTTTTATACATCAAATGAAGTTTTTGCATCTTGCATCTCTTGGTCCGCGTTGTCGACTTTACCTTATCCGGTTTTGGGAACAAGTAAAAAAGAAAATGGAAGTTTTTTTCCTTTAATCCGTCATGCAATTAAAATTCACGGAAAGGACATGTTAAACAAGTACAAGGAATGAGCCTTATTGGGGTGCATCAAACCAACTGAACGAAACGAGGCAGACATGTCAAAAAAGCAGGTGTACATTTAATAGATTGGGTGAGCAATCCAGTTTGAAATTTTGGATTATGATGAGCGAGTAATATCATATTAACATTTCAATCGAGAATGAGAAGATTGGCTCTCATCTCTCTGTAATCTCATGTAGATAGAAATATACTTTTTTTCTTAAACGAAAGGCTCACGCTCAATTTTCATACATGCTTTTTTACCCCATCGCAATATCACATAAACGTTGAGAGAGTGTGTGTTACATTTTATCCACTATCAGAAAAGAGCTTGCTTAAAAGGTTCTTCTCTTCTGATAGGGAAAATATGCAGTCTCCCTAAGTTCGTCTGCAGATACACAAACTTGTTCATCTCCTCCGTTCGGTTCTAGTCTAGTAAGTCTGTTGTCTGCGACGAAAGGAGAGAGAGAGAGAAAGAGAGAGATTGAATAGATGATATTATATATTCATTCGAAGAAAATGGAAGAGTCTCAAAAAAATGATAATATGATATGGTCGAAGTGATCTTAAAGGGCAGACATGAATTTGTTTAAAAAGTAACGGTAACGGTTTAAGCTTACTTTTGAGCATGACTCTGAAATGAAATTTAAATGTGTATTTTTTTCTCAAAAAAATTATTTAATATAGTGACTACGCCACTGTTCAATCAACTTGGCCGAACCTCATATGTCGATCCTCACACGTACGAAGACCCAAATCAGGCAGTGAGGGAATTTGCCAGGGAAATCGATGCTTCGCTAATCAGTATTGAGGCGATAATCGGAGGTGGGGAGTTTGGGGATGTTTGCAAAGGAAAGCTGAGACTAGCTGGGAGAACGGAAATTGACGTCGCGATCAAGACGCTCAAGCCAGGCAGCTCAGACAAATGCAAAATGGATTTCCTTACTGAAGCCAGTATTTCAGGACAATTCGAGCATGCGAACGTCATTTTCCTTCAGGGAGTCGTTACCAAGTCGAATCCGGTAATGATTCTAACCGAATATATGGAGAACGGCTCTTTGGACACTTTCTTGAGAGCAAATGATGGCAAGTTTCAAGTAATTCAACTGGTTGGAATGCTCCGTGGTATTGCAGCTGGCATGCAGTACCTGTCAGATATGAATTATGTTCATCGCGACTTGGCAGGTGAGCTACTACTCATATATATAAAAATTCTTTATATCTCTCCAATTTGACGTTATATCGTATATGGAGACGAGAAGGAAAAAGCATGGATGACAGTAATAATTTCACCTGCACTTCGTGATATTTCCATTTTCTGTATTACCTTATTGCATTTCGTCACGAGAGGAACGTCATGTAAAACCGCATCTACTTTGTGTGTAGCAACTAGTAAACTAGCACACTGTCATTACATTACGAGTAGACATTTCAAATATGACAAAGCGTAATACGACAATGATGATATGAGCGTTTATTTTCTTTCTTTCTCTTTTCAGCGAGGAATGTACTCGTGAATTCGAATCTTGTGTGCAAAATATCAGACTTCGGACTCTCCAGAGAAATCGAATCAGCCACCGAAGGAGCTTACACGACAAGGGTAAATGTCCTACAAATTGTTTCTACATGACACTGTTGGTCTTGTTGTGGGAGGAATGTGTTAATGAATGTGTATTTTCTTTGTATTTCGAAAAAAAAATCTTCAGGGAGGAAGGATTCCAGGTATGATCTTTATGTATATATGGATATATGGTTATATTTGTTGTAAAATTGAGTGAAATTAACTGATAAATTGACTACTTTAAATTGTGAAGTGAGGTGGACATCGCCCGAGAGCATAGCATTTAGAAAATTCACCTCAGCGTCTGATGTCTGGAGCTTTGGGATCGTGGGATGGGAAATGATGAGTTACGGGGAAAGGCCGTACTGGAATTGGAGCAACCAGGATGTGATTAAATCCATCGAGAAAGGGTACATAAAATTGCATTCTGATCTGTTTATATTCTACAAGTTTAGAAGTAAACGAGGCGTGTCTAAATTAAGGCTTAATTGCAATTTTTTTAGTTATCGTCTTCCTCCGCCGATGGATTGTCCAGGTGAGTTACCTGATTTAAATTAGCTCCAACTTTTGTCTATATTTTGGATCTATACCAATCTTTTTCTTTGATTAAGTATTATTATAACAATATAATTAATAATTTTTGTAGAATCTATATACCAATTGATGCTGGATTGTTGGCATAAGGAAAGATCAACACGCCCCACTTTCGCCAGTATTGTAGCCACATTGGACAATTTAATTAGGGTTCCTGATTCTTTAACAACAATAGCACCTAATAGGTAAACCTTCTGCCTGCTCTTGATCTACATCTAGTCTACATTTTTCTTTCATTGAGCAAGGCGTTACAATACAATCAATGCTAAAAACATATCTCCTCCTTTTCCAGAGTAAATGAAGAAATACTGCTCTTCGAGTCGGTGGAAGAGTGGTTAGAAGCGATTAAAATGGGAAGGTACGGAGAACTTTTCCGCAAATCTGGAGTCACTTCAATGGATGCTGTTGTAAGACTGAACGTTCATGATTTAGCAGCCATTGGAGTCACATTAGTGGGTCATCAGAGGAAAATTATTAACAGTATTCAGACTATTAGAACGCATTTATCGCATGGATTCCTGGTGTAGTATCAATGTGCTAATCTCTGTAATTAATTATTAATTTACTCAATTTTATTTATAACTTTGTAGCATGTAGCGATATTCTTTTAGAAAAAAGAAGAATCATTCCACGTCATACAATAATGTCCATACGACGCCATCTCACATTATGTTACGCTATATAGCGAAGCTTATTTATACCTTTCTGTTGTCCAAATATACAAAAAGAAAGTCGCTCGTTTGCATTGCACCTCCTCGCCGCGCGTCTCAACAAAACAAAAACCGTGATATTCCTCTATAAGCTAGATAAGCGGTGCAATGCAATGCGATGCGCTAACTGCTTCGACTATAGAAGGGTTAAATTCCCGTAGTATTATTACGAGGCAAAAGTCCCAATTAAATTATGTATTTCACGCTTCTGATTATCCGAAGGGAAGAGTTGTTATTATCATGAAAACTGTTTAGGTACTTTTATGGTATACACTTGTGTAAAATATAGCTCTACTTTTTAAGTTCGGATATAGATAACCTAGGGATTCCAGACGTAATTAATTAGGTGTGTATAGAGTCAGACTACTTCAACGAAGTTTTAAAACTAGACAAGAAGGGTTTATCAATGTTCATTCTGTTACTGTTCACGCGTAGATGGTAGGTTTATCCAAGACTTACAAATTGCTTTCGTGTTGATATGCTTCTAAAAATGTGTTTTAATGAAATGATCTCATATTAACATATCGAATCATTTAATCGTATATGTGTAAATGCCTCCTCCAATTTTTTTTTGGATTTCCATCTTTGGTGTAGTAGTCTACTGCAGCAAGCTATCTGTAGTACTTATGACCGTAAGATGATCAGAAATTCCATTTAGAATGTGTTGCGCAACGAATTCAGAGGCGAGTCTTGACAAATTTTAAGTGAGAACTATCTAAAATAATAATATAATAATAATTGCCATTTGCTCACACGCTGTTCACTGTTCGTTTTCCCTCAACTTTCTACTATATGCAAAAAAAGTTATTGGGTATATCTCCCCCAACCTTATTAACGAGTGCATAAATGTGTATCGAGTTTTTTAAACATTGTGAATGCATTAACATTGAGATTATAGGAAATGTCTTTCTTCCGCAACCGAAACCGTTATCATATTTGGTAAAATGAGGATTTTTTTGAAAATTAAAAATAAAACAAACTCATACTACACAGCAATAAGGTATAGGAAACATTTATGCAGAATAATATGTGCTTTGTACACTTTTGTATGCGGACTTATGTACCAAAAAAAATTCACTGCTACTTACAATTAGCTAAATCAACTGACAAAAATGAACTCAATCTTATTGTTACTCTTTTTCTTATCATTCCATGTCACGCTCCTTAATGATGTTTTTTATATCTTGCTCTTCTATCTGTACGCCTGCCATTGTCGTTTTGCAGCTAAATAATATATTTACGAAGAAAATGAAACTTTTTTTACTTACAAGAAACAACACTCAAAACAACTCCCCTTGTCCTGTACTGTGACACAGGGTTGTGTACAACGTCTCAGAACAGGCTGAACTCAGCGAATTATTAGCCAAATAATCTATACTATGTAACCTACTGTTATAAAAACAACTATTTAAGCAACTTAGAGTGAGGGTTATAAGTATTCAAGATAAAACTTTGAAACACAAAAATGTACTTTGACTAGAATTGTTGCAGTTTACGAGGTAAATGTGTGAGAAAATTTAGATGAGTTATAAATTATGATGAGAACGCTATTATGTGTCTCTTGCTTTCACCGAAAAAAAACTATGCAAAAGCATTTATGCGTAGATATAGTGAAAGTTAGGGTATATTCAATGTAGGCAGTTTAGGCAAACAAAAGCTTTACTATTTAGGAGAAGTAATATGAAATTAGAAGAAGAAAAAATTTATTTCGTAAAATGAATTGGTTAGCTATAGTATGAGATAACTAGAATTCAGAGTTATGGGGAATTTAAAAAAGTAGCTCGCACTTTTCTGTGCATACATACATGTCTGACTGAAACCGTCACGGTTAAAACAATGTTCGCACTTTTTGTTTTTATATACTATTTTGCCATACTACAGGGCAGGAATTTAAAGTTGTGATTTTTAATTAGGTATTTGTTACTTTCGACGTGTGGTAATTTTCATCACTTTGTTTTTTTAAATGAAATATAGACATAATACGAGTCAACGCCAAGTCTGTTTTTGGTTCGTGATTGAATTGGAGTACTTACAAAAAAAAGCGTTTTTTGTAGTGCTTCTTGTGTGCAATGATGTGTGCATGTGTGCGTCTACTGAGTGTGGTTGTGTTTTAAAACTATTCAGTACTAAAATACCAGCACACGCTTCGTCAAGTGCGTCTGGTAATGCGTGTAAGTGTAAACTAGTTATTATGTAAAGTGTGACAATGAAAATCGAATGTACAATCCTATCTAAATACATGTTTAAAAAAAGTACTATGATGGTTGTAATAAAGAAGGAGAGAGAGAAAATGCTCGTTATAAACCCGTACGATTTTTACAAGAAAGTTTCAACAAGAACACGCTTTTATTTTAGCCAACTGAGTACAAACAGTGTGTGTATTTGAGAGATTCCCTATAACATGTAAAAGATTCCGTAGCCAGTATCATTTTATAATTCAACTAGAATATCGTCGACACTACAGTTAATTTTGTATAACGTTAGTAGTCCATAATAAGCATATATTTATATATAAAGTCCTATTACGGGGTTTTCCTCATTCTGAGTCGGACGTTTGCGGATGTCCAAAGGACTTCGCGATGGACTCGGACATGGACCTCAGATTCGACAAGTGAGTATCGGAGAACTCGTATTCAGAGTCTTCAAGCATCGTGTTGAGTGAGTCAACACTACGCAAAGCATCTAGATCGAAAAGTCGGGATGATGCTCGAGAGGATATGCTGATGTCGTCCTCTCCAGCGAATACGGAATTTACGTCACTTAGAGCTCCTAAAAATTCCAAGTATGAGTATCCGCTTTTTTAGTTTCTTGCACCATTAAATATCTTTCGTAGTTTTGCTTTGTAATGTGACTTTTGTGTCTTACCTTCGGCATCCGTTAATCCATGCTCGTTGGTAACTGACATGTTGTCTAATGCAGGATCATCGGTTACGTAGCCAGTGGACTCCTCATCGCCACCGTCGTTGTTTCGGTTTGCCCCGTCACTGTCGTCATCTTCACTCCATTCGGATTGACTAACTTCGTCCGCTGAATATGTGAAGTGATAATATAGCACAGTTTAGAACATTTATGCACACTAACACCAACTATACATATTATCCCAAAGTACTTCATCATACTTTTCTCCATGAGACGTTTCTCCTCCTCCTCAAACGCCCTAATTTCAGCCTCTTCGTCTCCCTCCCCGTACTCCTCCTCAGTTTCGAGATTTTCGTATTCAGAGTCTTTTGCCTCGTTCCTAAACAAAGGAATTCAACATTAACTTGTAAGTTCGAATGATCATTAAAGTTCGTTCAAAGCATTCTTAAAATCCAAGTTTGAAAAATGCCAATCGAGTCATAATTTTGTATTTATATAAGCACTCGAAATGAGCAGTATAAATTTAGATTTCGTCAGCCAAAACAGTATCTGTATCTACATTCTAAATTTCTTCAGTCTGGTGAAAGTTTTTCACAACCGGCACAAGGTTGCTCCCAATTTTGATTTTGCATTTATAGAAAAGATAAATATAGTACAGATGAAGATGGAAAACCGAGACGAAGCGGGCATACAGGTAATCAATCATGCACTTATGCAATTACGCTTTTGATCCATGCAAATCCATCAGCAAAACAAAGCACCATTCCAAACAAATGCAATCTTGGAAGGGTTTCAAAAGTAGTCCGTTTGTTGGATCATAAATATACAAGTGAAAGCAATTTTTTGTCACCTACAGGCTTTCATTCATTGTCAAAAGCAAAAAAAAAAGATTTTATAAACAGAGGAAAAAATGTATTTTGGTTTGGTTGAGGGAGACAGTTATTTTTGGAAGAAGAGATGAATGTATAGTTGAGCACAACAGAGAGCATCACAGAGAGAGTGATATCCATAAAACCGTCTCACACTCGCCTTCTTAACTCCCGTGTAGGCTCGAAGAAGGTATGACTGACGCCCGATGACGACGTCGGACTCACGTCAACTGGGAACCGGAATCCGATTGCGCGACAGTCCGAGCGCAGTTGCTCTTGTTGCTTTAGCGCTTTTTGTTGCAGCGCAGCCAATCCTATTCGACAAGGACCTGGCTCCCCGTGTCTACTTGACTCCTCTGGGTTTGCTGAACTTCTTGGAGGGGATCTACTGATCGGGACATCGGGTGTATATTTGGGGATAGAGAGTAATTAAATAATAATTGGCAACTTAAATCAGAATTTTTTGCTTGCAAACTGATTTGTAAAATTAAAATTAAAATGCAGACGAAAAAATTCAAAATTAATTTCGCGTGATATGCTTCAAGACGTGATAGGATTTACAATAATTAATGGTTAGGATGCCTGCGTGATTGATCATATATCACAAGCCTCTTTTTAGTGAAAGTAAAAGTGAAAGAAGTTTGTATTCTGTGTTTTACTTAAACGAGCTCTTCACTTCATATCCTAATATTCTGACGAGTATGCGAGATTTGTAAAGTTTGCTGAATTACCTGAACTTTTCCATTACGGACAGGACTTTCTCAACAGACGCAAGCTCGTCGACTGGAGGAAGTCGTTGGCGTTCTAAAAGCTTTTTGATTTCCCTCTCAAAATCTGAGATTCTGCCCCCTTTCAACACGTACGATTTTTCTGTTTGTGAGCTAGAGTCTTTCCTGTTGCACGTTGAAGGTGTGCTGGAATTGTTCGAATTGATGACTACTGGCGATCTAGAATCGGAGGGGAGTTCTGGTGGACAGTGAGGCGATCTATCTATATCTCGGTCACTTCCAGGAATAGGACTGGTAGCTTTGCTGTTCCGTACAGAACTATGGGGGCTGTTGTGGTACATTATTATGTTATCTGTGTTTGCATTGATTTGTACATCCAGTCTATTATTATCATCCGTGTGGATATCATTTCCGGACGGGCTGCGACTCGATTTCGTACTTCCTCTAGTGACAATGGGCGACCCACTGGCGTGATCTCGAAGTGCTGTTGATTCCTTTGATGAATTGCTTGGACATTCTATAAATATTTATTCCAAAATGTGAGTTACGCAAGTTGCAGACTTGCATGTTTGCACCACCAAGGATAATGCTTTCAACTTTCCCTTACTTGAGACATGATTATCATTAACGGTGAGTTTAGGTGGGGCAGCTTGTTGGAATCTACTCTCATCTTTTGGTGGTAGCGGTGGTGGTGTTGATGCGGATGATTCATCCGATGACGAATCACTTAATGACTGCGTCGACTGCGCTTCGTAAGGAGGGTAAGATGATTGAATGATGTTTGCCGGCTTCCCATGATGGTTGGGTTTAGGTGGAAGACTAATATCCGAACCAACCCTGCCTCGCACACCTCGATGATTATCCAGTCCATGAGCAAGTTTTCCATTGCGGGATCTCACATAGTTCTATGAGGAGAAAAGTAAAATATGTGAGCACAACGAACATTCGATGTAATTACATTATACAATTCTTGATAAAGTGACACAACTCACGTCTTTGTGTGATGTCACGCGATCACTATGTGTCCGTTTCACTGGTGCCGTCCGCTTCTCCCTTTCAGAAGGATACACTTTCGCAATCCGTGGCCACCCTAATTCAACATCGCTAATGTTTCGCACCGGCAAGGGCGGAGGTGGAAGAAGCGGTTCGCTTTCTCCAATGTGATCTCCCTCCATATTCACCCCTTGCTCATTTCTATAGAACCCTTGTACCGATTGTCCCTGAGGCATTTCCACCGAGCTGGAGATCGACAGTTGCTGATTATGCATAAAAAATCCGTTCATATTCCCCTGCTTCCTAGGTTGAACCTCGTCAATTCGCATCGTTGTGGATTGTTTTCGTCCAACGAGAAAATATGTCGTCATTTTACCCTTTCCCTTTACATTCACTGTGCCGCGGCAGTGCATTTCATAAGGACAATTTTTCAGCACGTTGTACGTTTCTTCAGAGATTTGTACATGGCCAGGTAATCCCGTAGATTCCATTCGACTGGCCACGTTTACAGTGTTGCCCCAAATGTCATACCTGACGGAATATAATGCATAATATTATTACGGTTGAATTATGTGCTTGTCGTTTGCATCACAGCATTTTAGAAAATAATTCTCCATGATTTCTGAGACTTACTGAGGTTTCCTTGCACCAATTACCCCAGCCACGACATTCCCCACGTTGACTCCAACTCGGAGCATAAAGTTGTTGTAGGAGTTGTCGTTAATTGCTAACAGTCTTTCTTGCATTGCTAACACAAACTCAATTAGGGTTGATATGTAAAATACTTCGTCATTTGAGTTCTCAATTTTGAATTCTGGGAGAAGGCCAACGGCTGCCATGTACGTGGAACCGACTGTCTTGATTTTGTCAATCGATGAAAACTGATCCTGACTCAAAAGCTGCAAATAACAAGTTTTAACGGAATGCGAATAATGAATACATTAATACCTTGTGGAATTAGTACTATGTTTTTTTTAAAAAACCCATGAAAAAATACCTCATCAAAATCAGCAATAATTTCATTCAATAAACGAAGACACTCTACTCCTTGGTTATTCCCGTCCAGTTCCGTGTAAAATTCCTGGAAGTTTGTGACCTGAGCAAATGCAACTCCTACCTTGTCATAGCTATGATGATACAAATCTATGTCATTTCGGAATTCCAAAAAGTGACAAGCCACATGTGCCGGAAGCAAGTTGAAGAGAATTTTCTAAAAGTCAAATGTGCCATGTTCAATTAATAAATTCCACTCGACCAAATCCTTTAAAACTCTACGGAGAAAATTTTATAATCAGACCACCAACCCGATTCGATTGCTGCAGGGCTTCCATTTCCTGCTTCTCTGTGTACGCTTGCCACTGCCATAAAAAGTCTAATCTCGACATCCATTCGATTTGTCGTCCATGCCAGAGAACAGTCAACAGGAACAGCCATATCTGGACCACAGCGACTTTCTTCGACTCAGTTAATGCACTATAAAAGAAAATAGAGCAGCTTTGTCATATTTACGGAGTTTAAGAGCGTTATTGCCAGAAATGCAATTTAGGTAAGGTGTATAATTACCCGGTTCGGACGTCATAACAGTCGAAAATACGACCATGTGTAATCAGTATGAGAAATGAGTAGAGAGATCCAATAATGAGAAGAATAGCTGCCTTCAAAGTGATAGGAAGTCGGAGGAAGACCGCAATGGCAACAAAGGAGAGGAGACATGAGTGGACCACGTAATGGGGCAGGGGACACCATCGGTGTTCCGTGATCAGTCCTTGAGGTGCTTCTTCCGCGTATGCAACATTGTCATTGACATAGACACCTCCACAGATGTCATCCGTTCGACATGTAAACTAAAACCAAGGCAGAAGTGAAAGCTTGTCAACTTCTGAAAGAGTGATGATGATATATATGATCTATTTTAGGCTGGAAATCTGCATACCACATTAACTTGTCCAACTGCATACACGAGGACAGCAGAAAAGACTGAGATCGCAATTCTGAGTAAAGGCGAGTTAGCCAGGTCCCAGAAAATGAGCCGCAGACGGGTTGCCAGAAGGAGCATGAGTACACTGGAAATCCACGCGAACGCAGTTAAAAATAGGAGCAGAAGAATAAAGGTTCTGGGGAGAATGAATGCATGGACGCCTCCGAGAGCGACGAGTATTCCGAGGAGGAGGACCAGGCCAGAAGCGAACCCGTGGTCGGCATCCGAATAGAAAAGTCTTTCCATGTGTCGGTCTTTAAAGCACAATGTCAAGGGGTGCACATGCGCTGACTTCTCCCTGTCAACACTTCGTGCTTCGATTGCTTGAGCTAAGTACTTATTGACTCGATTTGTCGGTTGATGAAGCACAGAGGCATGACGCTTTTTAAAAGGCCGTTTGAAACGTTCAGTAACTTTAGTCTTTCTTTCTGTGGGAATGGGTTTGGCACCATGGTCTGCAAAAGTAATCAGTAAAGTCGGTGTCATAATTGCTAGAAATCATAGTGCTTCCAATTCTGCTGTAATAATTACAGCTCAATCATAATATCTTGTCAGTAGTACCTGAAGGCTGCACCGCCATATTAGCAAAGGGAACCTCCACTGAGTATTTAACAGAATGAAGGAGCTGCATTACAACGTTGGAGACGTTTTTAAAGGAAAGTTTCCGTCGTTGCTGGACGCGGAGGGTATTGAAAAGTATGAGTTTCCGAGGTCTTGGTCTCGTTGGGGCGACAATAAAGTAGGAAACGACATTATTATCTTGTAAAACTCGGTGAGACATGTTCCCTCGTTCCACTTGATATTCTCCAGCTAAATAATTGAGCGTAGCGTGAGAGATATGTATACGACCAGGCTCACCACTTGACTCCATTGCGTTTGCAATTGTGACATCATTCGACCATACATCATATTGCCATTTTCGAAGTCCAAGAACTCCGCATAATACTCGACCTGTTTTCATAAACAAAAATCTTTTTTTATCATCTCTGGCCAACTCTGCTGAAAACAATTGTTTAATCATAAAAAATGGAATAAAAGGATCTGGGGGTATGCCCACCTGAGTGGATTCCAACTCGCATGTTGAGCTGGAAGTCAGTAGCTTCCCGAATGCTAGTAATCGCATCAATCATGTCTAAACCCATTTCGACGGCACAGTGTGCATGATCTGCTCTGGGTTCTGGAAGCTGTAATCAACCGTGAAAAGCGTTTTAAGGCAACACAACCCTCTCAAACCAACTCAGGTTTTCTGTCTGCTTCAACTTTAAGACTATCAATTTAACATTAGACTTGTCCTTACCCCAGCTACACAGTAATAACAATCTCCTAAAATCTTTATTCGAAGACATCCATTCTCATTGGAAAGCAAGTCAAACCTGGAAACAACAAAAGGAGAAAGTTCATACAATTGGATGGATTCGGGTGAAAGCTCAGAGGGAACGGCATTAGTAATCCAAAAGCTGTCTCAACTTAAGCTGAGGAACTTTTGGAAGAGAGAATGTTAAGCTCTTGACAGGAAATCAAGTTGAAAAGTTATTGTAAGATTCACATGTAGCATGCAGTAGAGAGTAGAGTATATAGCGTATAACTACGTGTGTACTACATACGGGGTAATTACGAGATTTTAGCATTTCTACGCAGACTTCACAAAAGCCAGCAGCTCAGCGGACCAAATCAGACAACAAAAGCGAGTCATGTTGATGGTAGCTTTAAAGATACATTAACCTTTCCAGCAGAAAGCGGAGATATGGACAAAGCTCACGGGGCACGGAAGGTCATTATTAGATAAAGGAAAACGTTTTAATTTTTATCAGGACCCATTCCACTTCTCTACAGCGTGAATTATTATTATATATGTGTACTTCCTCTAGATAACTTGCAGTAGGCGAAACCTGTCCATCTGACCAAATATAAAAAGGAGGCACATAGAACTCCCGAGCGTAATATGCGCGTCAGTCTCAAAAAGCATGAAAAACGAATCATCAAATAAAAATAACGACTTTACTCAAGTTTCTCTGATTGCTCTTAGCACACACACACATTATATCATAAACATCATTATTACTCCGCAGAAAAAGAGAAGAAGAAAACACTTGATCTCTGCTCTGTCTGTGGTTGTTTACCAAGCTTCACTTCTTCGCTCCCATGCGAAGATGTACAAGTGTATATAATGCACTCTGTTTACATTGGATATCTATTAAGTATGCGCATAATATCTGCAGGAGGGATAAGTGCTGTTTAGCCATGACACGAGTTTCGTTTCACCAGAGCATTATCTGGATTACGATCACCGTAACAAACATTTCTTGCGGCGGCTCCTGAGAGACCACTAAAGACTTATATACCCCAGCATCGTAATAGTAAATATACCCTCGACATCTTGAGCTCTCTGACTCACTCACTCTTTTCTTTCTCTTTCTCTCTCATCTCACATTTGCGCTTTGCTTTATCGCCTGCTCCAATGAATGATATGATGTGAATGTGAAGTGTGTTTTACAAGTTGAGAGCAGAGAGATATGTTCAAGTCTCCTTTTTACAATATAGCTTTATAAACTTTTGCTTATACACATTACATACGAATTATTTACATAAAAGTTATATAGTTTTTGCTTTGCTTATGTCTTAGGGTTGCTGCTATGTGTGTGTTTCGCTTTTACGGAGTAAACGCCACATCATGGAAGGACATGCATCATGCATGCATGCATGCATGTGTGCGGTTCTCAGTTTGCTAGCTGACTGATAGCTTTTGTATAGCACAAATACAAAATAAATGCACATGTGGGATCTCACTGACTACGTGTGACCAGCTTTTAAGCACATAAATGTAGTGGAAAACGAGGAGAAGGATGGTCGACGTTTCCTTCGACAATTTAAGCTTTTTTTGAAAGAATAAGAATTTAAAAAAAAGTATGTATGAGTGGAAAAGGAGTAAAGAGCCTTTACTTGCCTGCCAAACAATTCGTTCAAAAGACGAACTAATTCGTGCGGCGAAACATGTGAAGCCAGAGCTGTAAATCCCACGATGTCCGCAAACAAGATGGATACGTTTTCATGTTTTTGGATGTAGATTTTGTGAAACTGGCTGGCAACTGGTGAGACTAATTCTGACTTCATTTCATGGGCAATGTGATTTGGTAACACTGATAATAAAAGTCGCTCTATATTTTCACAAAAAAATAAAATCAGGAAATTAGTTATACGCGAAAAAAAAGTCCTCTGGGGAATTTGTGCTTCATAAGCTATGAGCAGACTTTTTCCGTAGTAATATTCAGCGTACGACATGGCTAAATTATTTACTCATATTAGAGAGTAATGTAAAAGGACTCCATGTAATCCATATTCTATGGGATTTTCCCACTTTTCTTCGCTTTTAGTGTTGTATGAAACATATATTACATAATAAATAATACAGATAATGGATGAGCTTGAGCACGACGATCTGGGGGGATTCACTTACCAAGCTTGTCGTTTTCGTCGTGAGCAGCTAGTCTAGCCTGGATGGATTGACGGGTGTCGAGGAAGGCTTTTCTTGTGGCTCCTTCCGCTCGACGGTGAATCCAGTACCCGCTCACCCCAATAGCCAACCATGTTAGATTGTTTGCTAAAATCTCCGAAAGTTGCATGTAGCGAAACGCATCTGCAAAAAATATGGCACTCAGGGTGTGTCCCATGGTCATGGCAAGTGAGACGAAGATTGCGACAGACAAAGGGATTTCGAGGGACACGAAGATTATGAAGATGACATAGGCTATGCCCCATGCTCCTTCTGCAGCTACGAATGGAACGCCTTCACCATCCAATTCATTGCGAAACAAGGAAAAAAGAAAAACACACGTCATTCATTATTTTCTCCTTTCCACCTTGGACTTTTGTTCATTGCATGAACACACAAAGGGCATACATGAGAACAACGGAATTTTTTGGGATCCGTTTTTTATGTATATTTCATGACTACACTACATTCTATACCTAAGCGATGTGGTATCGGAGCAGGGATTCCTATCACGACAAAGAGTGCAGAAAAAACGAGGAATGCAAGGGTAAGGATCCATTCCCGTCCGTAGAGTTGTTGAAATGTCCAAAGGCCAGTGAGCGCGACGAAGGTGCATGCCATTGCCAATGTTTCAACCGAAATTCGAAAGAAGAGGAGAGCGAGGATGGCATTTCCCACGGCGAAAATTAGGTACGACGATCGATTCTGAACTTTCGCTGAATACCGCTGGAAGAGGGACTCCAGCTCAGGGTTCTCAAAACGCTCCCCCGTCCATCTCCAATTTCGTTCAAAGGTTTTTACTCTGTGATCCATTTTTTTAGCCGAATGACCACTCTCACGCGTCAAAATAATTTTTGTTGTTTAGATAGCTTTGAAAGACTTCACATTTCCGTGCTGAATGAATGACATCATCATCATCACACCTCTTTTCCTACCAAAATAGTTCCGTACTCATTCGTTGAGAATCACTCTTCAAAGAAGTTACTCGTACACACCGGTTGATTATCATTGTCAACGCTGACTTAGCGACTAGTTACGTCAAATTGTAGCTTCGGAAAAAGCGATTGCAAATATTTAAAGCCAAAAATAAGAGAGGAGGGGGTATGATTGTTGATGACGAGATGACAGGATGTTGATAAACCTGAAAGATAAAAAATGTGTGAAGATCAGTATATAGCCACTCTCGCAGATCCCTGTGTATCATGTTTACGTGTTTGTGCAGATTAGAGTAGTAATCATGCATGTGCCAATTATTTACAGGCAGGAGCGCTAAATGTTCGTCACACAAGGATTAAATCGTCATACAGATTTCCTCATGATTATGATTGAAATTAAACTAAATTTTGTTGTAACATGATGCATTCTTTCATGCATACGTATATATGTAAATATGGATATACCGGTGACATCAAAAAACTATATATTGAATTGTGATTACTTAGAATAGATAATCATGGATCAGGCTATTACTATATAGAAATCCTTGGTAAGAATCAAATCAACTCTCATACAATCTTCCATGTTGGCATGCATTATGCATATTTGAGAATTTCGTTTGCACACATACTCACCAGGTAATATACTACATCGCAAGTCAAATTATAAATGAGTATTGCCAAACAAGTTTGGGAGCGTGAAAAATATCGACCCTTGAAGCGTGCACGTTAAAAGGGATTCGACAACCAATTAATAATATGACCGCTTGAAGTCTTCGTATCGCATGATGTTGTTACAGAAAATTCTTGCCATCATCAGCGCGACCCCAAAGGACTTGATCATTCAAACAAGGGTCATTAATTTGATGATGAACATTGAACATGCACGATTTTGTTGTTGTGATGTATGATTGTGATTTACTGCGTGTGTATGATATGATAACCAAAGTACTTAATACAAAAAAAATCAAGAAACGCGTATGCGTTTTGCCATTCCATCGATTGGGACTTCTCCGAAAAAGTATATATATTTCTGTGACACAGGAAACTATAAGGATTATTCTTGCTACTTACTTGCATAGCATCATGTGAAGAACACTCCTGGTTTAAAAAATAAAGCTGCACACGTTTACTTAAATGATGAGACTAAAAATACTTGTTCTGCCGGTGACTGAAATGAACTCCTTATCGCTTTTATCCATAATAAATTGTTGCGACTGGTATTGCAGGAAAAGCACTCATTTCTTGTTTCAACTATTCTAAAAATCGAACACATACACTATATTTGCTACATTAGATTAGAAGATGACTTCCTTTGTACTTAATACAAATATATGATTTTTCCAACAAAAAAATCAGTCATCATCTCGAAACTTGCATTAGAAAATGAACACTAGGATTTGCTGAATACTACATTTATACTCGTTTCCGTTGTTGCACATTTTTATTTTATGCGAGTCTCTCAGAATTTCATTCGGCTTTGCACATTTTTTTGCTTTGTTTTTGGCAATAATTTCACTTTAACTATTTTGAGGACAGCTCTACGTTAGGAATAACGACACTGATACTGTCAAAACACTGCACAATTGGCGTATTTTAACGCATATTTTTGAGAAACAATGCATGAAGATTAAGTAAATTCCAGGAGGATGTCAAGTCACAAGGCTCGCAGGATTTGTGTGTCTCATTACTACTACGCTCTCCCTCCCTCACTTGTGCTAAAATGCTAATCTAATCTGTAACACATAACGAACTTATCTAATTCTAACAAAATTGATCTTCTTCTGGTAATGCGTTTTGATATCTCACACATAATATTATTATTATTGCGTGGTACATATCTAATCTAAACTAAAAGGATTTTCTTATTGCACTTCTTGGCTGCATCCCATTCATTCATGAGTTTTTTGAGCTGCTGCTGCATATACCATAACCATAACCATAACTCACCCACAAACTTATTCACTTCACACAAAATGATTAATTATTATACCTAATGGACAGAAAGGAGTAAGTGCTTTTTGGCTATATGAATGAAGACTACGTACGTACAATCATAATTATAACAATAATGTACAAAGAGAGACAAAAGTACAAGAGGCGAGGTGTGTATATGTATTTTTTAAAGTACGTAACCAAAAAGTGTAAATAAATGCCCAAGTTTTTTGACAGCGAATAAGTTCAGAGAGCGGACTCTCTCAGGCATTTAGTTTGTCAAATTAAACGAAAGGGAATAATATAATCATGTTGTCGTCGTAAGAAAAGTAAGTAGTATACATGTAAAAAAGGTACATTGTCAAGATTGCATTTTCCCTTATGCATGCTATAATATTATGTTCCTCTCGCTCCTCGTCTAATATGTGCTACACAACCAACTTACTTTTAGCAGTGCACTCTGAGCTATCGATATACCTTCTCTAGGGTTTCCTTCCTACTGTAGTAATGGGCAATGGGCTATGTTTGATTTTGATATTTTGTCTTGAATTCACATCACACTCTCTGTGCTTCTTCTCTTCTACATATATGTCAATATGAACTTGCTCTCGCTCTTGTCTTTTTTATCTTGCTCACTCCGAGTGGTATGGTATGGTGTACAGTGTGGTGGTACTTTATGCCCAAAAAAACTAGTGAGTATATACGAAGAGAGAGATGTATGTACACATTTTCATTTGGACATTCTCCTTCTTCCCTTGTCTCAAGTCACAATCTTGCTCGCTGTTCGGTTTTTGGGTATAAAGATGAAGTCAGAGTGTTCAGAAGAAGGGAACCTTCTTCTTCTTCCCAGCCCAAAGTTGCATTTGATTTGAGCGCAGCCCAAAAAAGGCTGCCTTACCTCAAATGATCACTTTTTGCCAATCCCATGTAATATGCCGGACGAAAAATGCTTTTCCTTAAAGCGAAAAAGAAAATGTCATGAACCACTTTGTACCAAAAGGAACGCAAAAATGTAGGAAAAAA
Source organism: Heteromurus nitidus (assembly GCA_034687055.1). Taxonomy (NCBI): domain Eukaryota; kingdom Metazoa; phylum Arthropoda; class Collembola; order Entomobryomorpha; family Entomobryidae; genus Heteromurus; species Heteromurus nitidus. The sequence continues at coordinate 260,182 of JAQFZW010000002.1, read as the reverse complement.
ACAACGAAGAATCCATTATCCATGTGTGTGCAGTGCACTACAGAAAACAGGCAAATTCATTATCCTTTTTGGTGTGGTCTGGTGGCCCCCTGGTTCCCCATTGTGTAGAGAAGTTCATTACAAGCTCTTGCCATTTCATAATATGACTCATTACACTCATTATCTACATTTAATAGAAGAAAAATCGAAGATCTTGTTAGCAGTAATTGCGTTAGAAAAATATATTGAGCGATGTTGCACAAACCATATCTCGATAAAGTATGGAGCTAACAATTTCGAAAACACGAAACCTTATGAAAGTGAACAAAGAATGGATGTGATGTGGATCAGAATTAATGACTGCATACAATTGCATCCAATCGTGGAATCAGAGTTTCATATGATTTCATAAATTGAAAATGCATGTTTTTCATGGACTCAGCTCACAGCATGGAGTACCCATTAGCCATCTACACATGAACGGTTTGGTTTATGATATTCTCGTTTATAAGAATTAGCTATATTATTTCACATTAAAAGTCGACTTATTATCCCCGAAAAATCTGCTTTTTGGGTTAGTTTCATTTTAACCAACGTGGAGGAAAGAAATCCACGTTTTGGTTAGAAAAGTTGTTCAGGTTCTCATGTAGAAATCGCACAAAGATAAAATGTGAGACATTTCAAACAGGGGAAAGTAACTTAGGCGCAGTATTAGGTTGCTTTCACTCTACATATCACCTTACGCGTCAGTTTTATAACATCGCTTACTTGGCATGGTTGGACATTACCAGGTCATGGGAAGGTAAAATGGGTTGTAAAATTCTCTCTGACAAATCTCATGAATAAAACATTTTTAGTGATTTTGTCTTCATGTGTTAGGACGAGAATGAAGACGGCTCCATTATGCACTGTTGGTTTCCTTCTAATCTTGGGCATTTTGGAGGTTCAGATTACTTCAATCATGGCTTGCGAGACACTACCTTCATCCATTCATATCATAAAGGGTATATGCAAATTTGAAGTTAGCATTCCTCTCCTATTGTATTGTAATCGCCAGACAAAGGACAAAAATTTATCGAGAACCACATCCTGATGGATGCATGAAACACAAATTTTATTGCTTTTTCAATAGAAATATATCAATCTAACAACCAATTGGAGCGGACTTGTGAAGGTGAAGTTGCTGTTAGCAAATGTGAAGGAAGTTGCACGTCAAAAGTTAGACCGTCGGCTGTCAGCCATACTGGGTTTTACAAGGTATGTCTAACTCATTAATTTTTTATGTCTTTGTCGGACATCCTTGGTAGTACATTATGCGGATACCCGACAAAGTTCCTTTCACACAATGTGAAATCCGCAGTTTAAAAAAAACTTCTCCGTTTCCAGGATTGCCAATGCTGTAGAGAGACAACATTACGTTCTCGAGCAGTTACTCTCACAAAATGCTACGATCCAAATGGGCAGACTATGACGGGGGACAAGGAAAAGTATGTTATCAATCTGAAGGAACCAGTGGAGTGTCGCTGTTATCGATGCGGTGACCAGCCCTCATCATCCTCTACAAGTACTTAGAAAGCGTTACAGTTACTCTCTTACCGTATTGCACATTTGCACTTACTGATTCCCAACTTATCTACGACGGTTCTACGTAATATCAACACTTATATTATCGTAAATTAAAAAATCATGCATATAACTAATTGTTATTCTGTATTCATATGTTCAGCTATAAGAGAAAGTCGTGTCGCGTAGTCGCTTGTGGCTTGGGTACAGACCAAAAAAGACTAGCATGATACATGCATCACAATTCACAATGTTAGAATAGCAGTATGTAAAAGATCGAATGTATGTATAATACATATAATATTATGAAGTCATTATATTATTTCTAATTGTGATTGACCTAGTTTATGGTTTCTGAACGGAATCCTTCATTGCTCCACCATTGACATTGCTTGATTCACAAAATAAAATACTAATTACTGATTTATGCGAAATCGTGAAAAAAGATTGCGCACGAAACACCGACATTATTCCAGGAAGAAAGCCTAGCGGATGCGTTATAGCCGATAATTCCAAATGAAATTGTGCAGCCATGAAATTGTCAAATTGCTGTAGACTTTATTGTGCATGCGCATGACATCACTAGGTTTCAATTTCAGGCTGCAATTGAGTGAGGTAATTAACTAATGAGTGGTTGCGTATCGAGTAGTCTGGTCTTTGGAAGTTTTTAAACGGTCATCAGCATTATTATTTTTCAATTACTTAGTTTTCATCCATACCTTGCACAGTATATTTTTGAAGGTTGTTTTTAGTTTGCTTGAAGGACGCGACAGATGCAATGGGCAGTTCAAAGTAGAATTTCCATCAGCAGGTATATATCGGTTCGGTACAATGAAAGATGTGATTGTTAAATAAATAATTATTTTATGCTTTTATTTAATTTAAACTTAGTAACAAAGAACAGGTTAATTTTTCGGTAATTTATTATTGCTTAATCAATTGATGGAGTTAAGCCGTCAACCCACTGAACATCTATACTTGGCCACTTGGTTTGGAGGCATGTTAGAATTTTATTTTCGTCAGAAACAGCACCTAAATTTGATTCCAGAAGAATGGCGTTTCCTTCCTTGTATCTGAATATGATTGAATATTGCCAAATTTGAATTTTGTAGGTTTGAGTTTATATTTATAAATTGCAAGGATTGCAACTTGAATTCTGAATTCAAGAATCCAACCATTCAGAAGGTTAATAATTCTCACCTTATTTTGGTATTAGAAGAAGATAGGCTTAAACCATTGTAGTGGTATAATGTAAAGGTGTCAGGTCCTCGAATGGGTTCATTCGGAAAGAATTCATCCATAAATCCTTCTAGCAGTACAATACCAAGACTTTCCGGATCTAGTTTTTTCTTCATTATGTCCACACTGCAAAAAAAGAGTTTTGCATATCACAACCAATCCGACTACTACCGATCATGGAAACGTGAGGTGCATATTTATATTTCGAATAAGCTTACTAAGCTGGATCGGCGTATAGATCTAAGGACCGCATAACATCTTCTAACAGCACAGCTTGAATAAAGTTATTTCCGTCAGGGTCATAGGCGCGAAACATTCGTCTTGCCTTCTCGCCTGGAGTTTCTGGATCCACCAGTCGCATGTCCAGTGAGAAAGTCACTGCAAATAGGAAATATACTTTTAGCTTAAAACATAACAATTTGTAGAGGTAACGTGAATTTGCTTTTCTACCTGTCAGATGTGTTTCACTGCCTACAACCCAAATCGGAAACTTTGGATTTTTAAGGTACGCTCCTACTTCACAGTATCTCAGTCTTTCTAGCACCGTTAAAAATCCTACTTCACACCGCCTGCATATCCCTTTTAATGCTGTAAAAATAAATACGTTCATTTGAAATGGTTTGACATGGTAAAATTAATCTTTTACTAATTTACTTGTATTTAAGATACTTACTTAATCCCCCTAAATCTTGATCATTGTCCCAAACATAGTTTACACCTCTTCCCGTCAGAAGTAGATTAATCAAACATTGGCTACCATGCCCGTGAATCGGGTCGATTAATTCATTGTTCTCCGACATTTCATCAATTAACCTTGTGACACCCTGCACAACAAACCAGTAATTGATTTATCACTTCAAATTCAAAATACTTAAACTAATAAAAAATGAGTACAGAGCCGCTGCAACTAACCTTAGACAATAAAACTGAGTACAAGAACTGCATAACCCCATATTCGCCTTTCAGAAGATTAATATTTGCTACCAATCTATTTTGGACGTCTTCTATGCTGTTTATTCTCTCCAGTTCCAGTCTCTGATGGAAAATTTCTTCAGGTGAACTATTAGCTACCGATATGGACTCTTCTGAAGATTCGTTAGCGTCTTTCTCTTCTCGCCGAAGGAATACTAGAGAGTATTTTGCGTTATTGCTCCCACCTGACTCATTAGTCGAAGGAGAGCCGTGATTCACAACCGTTGCATCTGCAGTTGAAGGATTTTCAGGTTCATGACAAACTTGTTGCAAAATTTCTGCTAAGGCTTGACACAGCAATGCGTCCGCTTGCTCTTCTGTTAACTATACCAAAAGAATATCCCATTAATGTCCACGTGTTTTTCTTGAAAAAATAGTGCAAATACAATTGTGTATAAAAATCAACATGTTTCGGTACATTACTTGTCGCCACAGATTGTTCTGAATCGTTTTCGCATCCTTCATCAACTGCTTGAGGAGAAACGCTTGAACAGGCGCGATCACAGCACACGGACCCCCATCCGTTTGGACTAAAGCAGTACGCTCATCAGGACTGTACATAAACCCTACGCAATACAAAATAAATTAGCAAAAACAATTTCTCCAACTTTCTCCCACAATTTTCTCTGACGAATGGGAACTTACCTTGAGACCATCTCAGGAAAAGATCAGCTTTGATATGTTGCCCCCACAAGACCTTCCTCACATCTCCAATTTCCGGATGAATTTCTTTGGGTGAAGCACTCATTGTTGTGTGTAAGGTGCACTCCCTCAAGAGCACTTATCGTAGAAGAAGATTCGTGATTTAGGCCACAGCGAAATGATCGAAAGGATCTTACGTTGGTGCTGGCTGGCCGTGCAAATGTTTGCAAACTTTTATACATATGTGGAAAACAACTCAACTACTACTTCTCATAAAATCTCATAACAAATAATGCTATAATGCTCGCATATATTTCTCAACAATGATTTAATAACAAGACAACCATCAGCGCACGTAAATCGTTAACTAGGTGCTTTTAGAGAGCTTGCATTGTAACAACTACTTTTAAAGGCAATATTCCATTCTAACTTCTTTCTTTAGGCTTCACTCGAGCATAATAGTATAATACACATTCTACAGTTAACAGGCTTTCCCTTGCAATTTCCAACTAGTTTGTTTATTGCTATTTTTAAAGCCTTTTACTCGATATGCGTTTTATTCTTCCCTTCACATAGGTATCCTATAGGGAGAAGGAAAATCTCGCCTAGTTAATTTACTTGCTTTTGAATTTGTGACTTTTTGCCTTGATCTTTGATTATTTAGTAAATGCACACGGAATGTGTATATACACAAAGTTGTATTAAGGCATCGAAGGAAGCAGATATCCGATTATCATAGGAATAACAAATATTATTTCACTTGAACACAATTTCAGTAATTAATCTTATTTCCTACATCCTACCTCTATAGCCATATTATTGATTTAATTTAATTATCTTGAGGATATATTTGCGTCGTGTGTTATCAATAAATAATACTGTCCAACCTACTTGAAAATAGTTTAATTTGCCAAAACACACGTTGTAAAACCCTATACAACTTGAGAGCAAAAATGTTTTTCACGAAGTCGGGGAATATACTCTGATTTTGTTGTATACTGCAAACCTCCGGATGATTAAATTTACATTAATGGAAGCAATGAGTTAATTGTCTTTAAAGTTGTCTTTAAAGACTACCAAAAAGTAGGGAATATTATTATTATGCTTTTACTCAACACTCAACTTTTGTGAGTTCGTCGGAGTGACAAAATATTTTTGTGGCACATTCTTTTGGCGCTGTGTATTCCCATCATATGCATTTACATGTACACTTTTTCGTAGTGTTGAGTTGCCTATGTTCACTCCACACAGCTCAAAAAATGTACGTAGAAAAGTATAGAGTGAAGTCTCTTGAGAATTTTAGCTTTATGGAGTTTTTTTGGGTATAAGGTTTATATGTTTGTAGGTGTGAGGTTCAGATTGTAAGCCCAACCCAAAATCTACAGATACATGTACATGCATATAGAATGTGCTATGTGGATACATATAACCTATACGAAATAGGAACGGATCTTTACATGGACGGTTTTTTGGGATATAGTATCTGTATACATGAAATGAGCAGGTAAAATAATATATATGTAGTGCATACATCCTATGCATTTTTGCAGAGGAACCTATGTACACAAACAAATAATGAGAGATTTGAGCCAGTCTTGTGTTCATTACGGAGAAAGCACATTTAAATTTAAGTATAAAAGTGAGGGGTTAAGTGCTTTCACTTTTCACCCTTTAATGAGCACGCTAAAAGGGTGAAGAGAGAGACTTCGTCAAAAAAGGAAAGGTAGGTGAAAGCAAATTCATGAAAGATAATTTTAAATCCCGTAATTGATGATTCCCAGTCTGATTTATGGTGTTCAAAATCATAATGAAAATGGGATATAAATGCACTTGAGTAAAGACCTCGTCCTTTTCTGCAGAGAATACTCCAGGATTGGTGAAGAGTGAAAGTACAGTTTGCTTGGCCTAGGTTTAATAAGATTTAAACATGGAGCAACTGACTTTAGCGAAAGGTAAGCTATTGTGTAAAATATAGAAATATATGGAGTAGAAGTAGTCGGATCTAATGTGGAAGTGGAAGCGTCAATTAAATGTACTGCATTTTTTTAACCAGACGTTAAGAGAGCTATTGAGCTCTTGGACATTCTTCAGAAGAGTGGCGAGGTTCCTGCCACCAAACTCGCAGCTTTACAAAAGGTGTTACAAAGTGATTTCTTTAACGCGGTGCGTGAAGTATACGAGCATGTGTATGAAACTGTGGACATCCAAGGGTCCCCCGATATCAGAGCTTCGGCAACAGCGAAAGCCACAGGTGAGATAAGGGAAAATTAAGACGATGAGATCTTGTATCAGTTGCAAAACTGGACTATAATGAAATTTGTGAAATGCATGTTCACACACACACAGTTGCTGCATTTGCTGCCTCCGAAGGGCATGCACATCCACGGGTGGTGGAGCTACCGAAGACAGATGAAGGTCTTGGTTTTAACGTGATGGGTGGGCGAGAGCAAAATTCTCCTATCTACATTTCCAGAATCATTCCCGGTGGAGTGGCAGATCGTCACGGTGGATTGAAGAGAGGAGATCAACTACTTTCAGTGAATGGAGTTGTAAGCCTATTTTTTGAAACTTATTTTAAAAAGCATTTTGTAATATAAGCGAGATCTTCATTACTCTAATAATGCATCTAATTGAACACATTTCAGTCGGTGGATGGCGAAAATCATGAGAAAGCAGTTGAACTATTGAAAGCAGCCCAAGGATCAGTTAAGCTCGTTGTTCGCTATACACCCAAGGTCTTAGAAGAGATGGAACTCCGGTTTGATAAGCAAAGGGCAGCTCGACGGAGACAACAGTATAATTAGAAATTATAACCTTAATGATTAACATGACACTGTCACCTTCTCACAAATTTTAACTAATAATTTAGGCAGCGAGCGAACACCTTATACCTTACATAAACGTTGACCGTATAGATACAAAAAAAACTTCATATATGCAAAATGCAAGACTTCGTTAGTACGATAAGTAAAATGCGAAGAAACATACGTTAAATATCATCTTTACATAGAGCAATATTCACTAAAGTCTCTTATACCTGTGCATGGGGTATTTAAAATGAAAAATGAACAATCATAAAAAACATATTAGCTTTTCCCTTTAGTTGCAAGATTTTCTAATAAGTTTCAAGTGAGAAGAAATGATACTAATTATTAATCTTGGATGATAAGTTTCATGTCATGCTAATTTCTAATTTGCGTGAAAGCCATTTTGAAACCATAAATATCACTCTGAAAGCATATAATAACATTGCCATATAATAATTTAACGATGATTTATACGACAACGCATTTAACCGCTTTTAAACATCACTATAATTAGGAATTAATCAATAATATGACTAACACACATATATTGCACAGGAGCAGGTTATTCATAGAAATATGTATCTTATTTATATGACGAAACTTTGACAGCTACAGTTAAATTGCAATATTACACGTGGCATTCTAATACCAATATACAGCTACCTATGTATTCGTAGTATTAAAGTAGTTTTAACCACAATAATATATCACTTTAATCTCTTGCCATATGTATATGATTTGAGATTGTGACGAAACTGACCCATTTTACATCATACCCATACAATATACAACACACGTTAATAATTGGACTAAAAACATGGACAAACTTTACGTGTTTCATTGTCAAGCATTTTCTTGTAAAATTGTTCTCAAGATATACCTATTTATACTTTTCCATAATATTTCTGTTCTGTTTTATTACAATTTGTCATCACATATTTAAGATTAATGGCAATATACTGTATTAGTTTAATAGTATAAAGTGTTATACTTTGTAGTTCGTAATCGTAGCATGTTTTAGATCAAATTAGTTGACTATCTTTATGCATCTTCGCCAATATATTTCCAATTTGCTGGTAAATATGTGTCTCGTCAGTCTCGTGTGTCAGCCGAAAAAAAGACTAGTGTAGCGTTTTCGTTTTGAAAATAAAAATGTTGATAATAAATTCTGACGTCTTCGCTGAGAAATGAATGACACTTCGTAATCCGATGATTTTAAAGTGATCTTAATGCCTAATTTTTCCTGCGGTGATTTGAATAATATGATGGATACTGGACACAAGAAGAATTTTTTGCATATTATACAGCATACATATAAATATTCAGTATAGTTTTACAATATTTTTCTCGTGGAATAGAAAGTTGCTTTTACTCCTGGTAAGATGATGGCATAAATGCAGAATTCCCACTCTCCATTGTCTCGCTCTCTCTCAATTTCGGATTGAAGGGTGCATGCATTATTAAGATACAAAATGTTGCTGCCACGATGGCCCTGTTCTGATGGCAGGTATCAGAAATAACAAAGAATCAACAAAAGGACCCCCTGGGAACCTGAATGGGTGCAAAGTTTGTCTTGTGAAAGGCGGAAGTCACACACGCTCCCTGACCAAACTGACCAACTCATTGAATACTTGCACATTATCAACTTACTTTGACAAATTGAGTATTCTACTCTTGAAGATACAAACCCGTTGTCCGCGGCTTTATATTTGTCCAACCTTCATATCTCCAAATAGTTTTTGTTCAAGATCATGCCGTATCCTCATGAAAGGCTCAGGAAAGGTTTGCATTTATGTGTATGTACTCGACTCATATCGTCACTTTTGTGACTCACGTTTATACCGAACAAATGAACAACATTTCACCTCTGCAAATCCAACATCAACACAATAGATAAGAGCTAGAACACTAGATTAGGTTCATGGATTGCCTTGAAAGCTGAAAACAAAAAGTTGTTCGCTTCGCATGCAAGCAGGCGCAATGGTAAATCCACGATACTTTTGTAGAACACATGCACTCGGTGAAATGACGCTCATTGAATGTGCCACATCCATATGAAAGTTGTACACAATCAGCGTTCTCTCTCCAAACGAGTGACGAATGAAGGAGACGACAAAAGGAAAGGCTTACACACAAATTCATACAGAGATATTATTGTCACTTTGTCAGCATTATATACTTTCATGTCACACCTACGAATGATTCATCCTGCTTCCACATGATTTCACTTTATATCTCCTTCATGCCATATCTCCGTCTCCAGACCTTAAAACCATTTACACATGCTTAGTAAAACTATTATTACTTACATTTATCTTCACCTTTTCTCAAGTATAGCTCAAAATTGTAAACAAATACAAGTTTTCATAAACAACCAAATGCATACCTACTAACTAGACTCTAGACAATTATTGTCGTAGTTCTCTACGTAAATCCTGATGCAAAATAAAACCCATTACCTTCGTGTATCATTTGTCACTGGAAACGGCGGCGAATTAATAAGGCTCATGAAAGAAAAATGTGAAGCTCTCTACTTTTCGTCAGAGCACACGACACACATTAGTAACCTGCCTTGACCTGAGTAAATTTATTACTCCAAAAAGGAAAACTTGCATCTGCAACCCATTCCAGCACCACTTCTCTGTACTTGATGAAGATGATTAGCAAAGTCAAGTTCGTTGTCCCTATCATGATGAGTGAATTGAAGATGAGACGACGCCAGCGACAGCAATCAAAATGTGTTATCTCTTGATCATATATTATATAGATTGATGATGAATTACTATTAACTATGTACCTAAATCTTATTATAGAACTCGGAAAGTTTTATTGAAAAACGTTTTGGTACCTTTTGTGCTTTGAAACATAGAATAGAAAGTATGTATATATCAACTCAATATATCTGCTCGACAGTAGCTGTGTACTGTGTACATTGTTCAAGTTTTAACAAAAACGATACGATATTCACATCAAATTATGTCATGATCCCCTTGATTGCCAATGCTATAATCACCAACAAACATTCACATACGTACTCCCCGTTGAGAACCTTATCAGAAAGGTTCATGAAACCCACAAGGATTTGCACCTTTGTCTACTTGAGGACGACAATGATGTACAAAAGAAAGTCGTTAATTTCTCTGTCTGCAAAAACCTAAGTAAAGCAAGATTCGTGTATGTCGAAGCATCATGACCAAAAACCATGAAGCGTATCAAATCCGACTCAAGAACTTGAAAACTTTCATACCATCTAATCTATATTGAAGGTACTTTGTTCTACCACGATGATTACCGTATTTCCGGAAAAGCAGACCTCTTTATATGCTCTCCAAAAAATTTCAACATATGCTACCAAACCTACTAAAACATTTCAGGTATGCACATCGATAAAATTAGCACATGCATAGTAAAATGCACTATAGTCCTCTATGCAATTCACTGTATATTTTTCTAAGATTACATGAGCAGTAGTAGCTAGTTTTGCTAGCATTACCGAAAACCCACCCTTTTCCTATACATTTCATTTCATCTTGAGAAGCCGACTTCAGCAGGCTAGGGCACAGGAAATGCTATAAGGTCCTTCATATATTGTCCGTATTGCACACAATATTATGCTTACAAGGATCATCCCTTTTTTCGCTTCTTGCATTTTACTTTGTTACTACAAAATGATATGCACTTTGCACACGGACACACACACATACAACCCCAGTATTTATCCTAAAATACATATACCGAAAATCCTCTCTCGTACACCGCAATGTCCTCCACAATGCTACTATTTCTCTGCCATAATACTCCATTCGTTCGACTCACCACTTCTTGGTACATTTCATATCTGCTGTATTTTCTGATTTCATGCTCAGAGTCAGAGTCTAAAATATTGTAACTCAACATTAGTAAAGTAGCTATATAATAATACAGCTTCTCCATTTTACGTCAAAACCTTTCCATCGTACTTTGTATGTTGTACTTTGTCTTCAAAAATCTCTATCCAAGAGAAGAGCTTGAGCTAATACCCTTTATACGAGAAAAGTACATATAAGCCAAATTGAATCCTTCATCCTTCTCTGACTTTTCCCAACCATGTTTTATGTATTATGTACCATGTACTTCACTTTGTATCAACCAAGCGTAGTAAATTTGTGAGTATATGTATGTATGTGTGTAGTAATATGCATTTGCTTGCACAATTTTTTGGTACATACATAGTTTACGAAATGAATCGTTGCATTGGTCTTGTGGGCTTATAGGGTTGGATGTTGGATTGGATCATATTATCTTTTTCGTGGCTCGCCTTATGACTGTTCACTGTAGGCGAAAATGCTTTAAAAATGTAATATAATATATGCTCCAACTACCTAAAATACATTGGTTTTGGTATACTTAAAAAAAGCTGAGGAAAACTGCTGATGAACTTCTTCCATATATTCTCTCTCAGACTGTTGACATATCTGTACCGTATAGGCATACCGAGATATATATATTACAATTTACAATCTGGATGGCACAATAGAAGAGGCTTTAGCTTTGAGAAGGTACAAAGGGAAAAGGTATTTTATATTATTAGGCTGGCTCATCACATCACACAGACTTCATTCATACCTTAAAATATAATATTGTGTGTATTCTCCTTCTTCTTCAGATGATGTCAGATTTTTGTTAGACAATAAAAACTATGGATGCATGCTAAAATATTATGTGAAGTGAAGGAGTAGTGTGTCTTCTTGTGTGTGAGCGCATCTCTTCTAAAGGATAATATTGTGGAATTGGTCCAATCTGACAAAAAACATTTTTAAGTGAAGGAAAGGGATAAGACTCAGCTTGTGTGACTAGTCACTCTAGTGTTGTAGAACTTGTATACGAGATATATACAAGAAGAGGAATACACACACACACAAAAAAAACTGAGAGAAGAGAAGTGACTTTGACTTAATTGCTCTTCTCTCAAACATCATCAAATCGTATTCCCAAGCTTCTCAATCCCAGTCTCCTAATTGAGTTGCAATTCTTCTCTAACTCAACTGGCTGGCCAGCATTTTAGAGTTTTTTTCTTCCTTTTAAAGTTATTCTCAATTGGAGTAGAAGGGCTAAGTTAACTTGTACATATAATTATTTTGAGTATACAAAAGTGCATTTACTTCACACAAAAAAAAGATATTTCCTTCCAACACATATGCGAATGTGTGGTTTACTTGGTTGATTCATTTTGTGCAGTCGCAGTGCAACTGTCAAATAATAGGATTTCGCCAATTATTTCTGCTGCAATAATACTCATTGCTCATAAGTCATAACGATGCACGAAGTAAAAAAATCCTTTTCCTCGTCAAAACTGTGAATATTAAAGTTATATTTTAGTGAAGTGTGTGATCGGGGGAACTCCTTTTAAAGTTGGAATGAAATGTGCAAGTTGCACATTTTGAAAGTGTGAAATTTGGAATATATATGCGGATGTATGCGGGTGAAAACGGTGGAAATTACATAAGGTGGGTAAGTAATAGGCTAATTTGCTTATATTTGAATGCACGAAGGAAGTAGTTTTGGGTGTGCAATTTAGCTATTTAACACATTCTTCATAAAATTACACGAATAAAAGTGGGTTTATCTGGTTTTATCAGTTTACGGATGTTGCGTACCACGACCACACCTATGAAAATAGGTAGCTTGCAAATGTGCATGTGTTCGTGTATGCAAACAAAGTGTAAACTGGAGCATGAAAAATAACAGCAAATTGTATGAATCGTTTTTATAGCGTTGTTGTTGCGACTTCGTTTAGTCCCTTCACGATATTGATTTATGAGTGTACTGTGTACATTTAATTTATTACGTTAGCGTCCTAAAATTCATCGAAATCAACACATTCTATTCTAAGTATTTCGTGAATAATAAGTTTTTAAATTTCTTGTGATAAATTATTGTTTTAGGTTCTTAAAGAGTACTAGTCTGAGTGTCTCACTCTCCCACATTTTCCACCAAGGTCTGCAGCATCTATAAACAGCGGAACTCGCTACGCGAGGGTAGAAATTGAGGAGGATGTCTATCACAGCGTCAACAATGTCGCTAACATCTTCTGCAACGGAAGCGCCTCCTTCGGAACCTGCAGCAGAGGACAGTATTAAAGTAGTTTGTCGTTTCCGGCCACTTAACGATGCGGAGGAAAAAGCAGGTTCTAGATTCATCGCCAAATTTACGGACGAAAATTGCATTACAATTGGGGTTAGTTTCCAAAACATTTATTGATTTGAACTTTTATGATTTCTGAATCGCACTCACAATATTTACATGATAAACTGTTTTGATTTTATACAGGGCAAAGTATATGTTTACGACAAAGTCTTCAAACCTAATGCAACACAAGAAAAGGTTTACGAAGAAGCTGCGAAGTCCATTGTTAAAGGTATGATTCTGTAATAATTATTAATTTGAGCCATGGAGAGCCAGTAGCTTCAGAACACGAATGACGACGCCTAATATCGCATGATATTGTTTTCAGATGTCCTGATGGGATACAACGGGACAATATTTGCATATGGACAAACTTCGTCTGGTAAAACTCATACAATGGAAGGTGTTATGGGCGATCCTTCAAAGCAAGGAATAATTCCTCGCATTGTTCAGGATATATTTAACCATATATATTCCATGGACGAGAATTTAGAATTCCACTTAAAATGTTCATATTTTGAAATATATCTTGATAAGGTATAATATATTTTATTACCTTAATTTTATATGTTAACTTGTAATAGTTCTTATCGTCTATATAATATAATCGTAAAGATCAGAACTTGGTGTTCAGAATTCAGAATTGTGTTTTCATTTTCTAATGTTTACAGATAAGGGATTTGTTGGATGTTACCAAAGTTAACCTCAGTGTACATGAAGACAAGAATAGAATTCCATATGTCAAAGGTGCGACAGAAAGATTTGTTTCTTCACCAGACGAGGTGTTTGAAGTAATTGAGGAAGGAAAACTGAACAGGCACATTGCAGTAACCAGTAAGTAACCCAAGTTTGAATGTACACCTTGATACTCGAGGCTTGTCATTCCTACGTCGAACCATTTTGATGCTTATCGTGGACTATTCCACATTCCAGATATGAATGAGCACAGCAGTAGAAGTCATTCAGTCTTCTTGATCAACGTTAAGCAAGAAAATTTGGAGAACCAGAAGAAGCTGTCTGGAAAATTGTACCTAGTAGATTTGGCTGGTAGTGAGAAAGTTTCAAAGACAGGAGCAGAAGGTCAAGTTTTAGATGAAGCAAAGAACATCAACAAGTCACTTTCTGCTCTGGGAAACGTAATATCTGCATTGGCAGAAGGAGTGGTAAGGAACTACGGTTTATGAAGCTACATTTAAGGTCCCTTAAAATCTTCCCATGTTATATGAAAACTATTTTCGCTACAGAAATCCCATATTCCATACCGAGACTCAAAACTTACTCGTATTTTACAAGAATCCTTGGGTGGTAACGCTCGAACCACAATTATTATTTGCTGTTCGCCAGCGTCATTCAACGAGTCAGAAACGAAATCAACCCTTGATTTTGGGCGAAGGTAAGAAGAATTTATTGGTCTCATTTTTTATTTTCCTACAAACTATTACTTCAACATTGAATACTTTGTTTTATAGAGCGAAAACTATTAAGAATGTCGTTAGCGTCAATGAGGAATTGACAGCCGAAGAATGGAAGCGTAGATTCGAAAGAGAGAAAGAAAAGGTTGGGCGACTGCGGGGAAAGTTGGAGAAAGCGGAAGAAGAATTAGAGAGATGGAGGAAGGGAGAAACCGTATCTGCTGAGGAGCAAGTTTCTTTGAAAGAAGACTCAGCAGCACCCACACCAAGTGAATCGAGTATGTTTATTGCAGAAAAATTATATGTTATTAGTAGTCTGAGTCTGAGCTAACGTTTAACTTCTTGAAATATTTAGCCACAACATTGATGGTTCCGCCTCCCACTGCTGCAACACCAGCAGCAACAACTAAATCGATGACAAGTTCCATGAGCACAGATGAGCGCATTCGGTTAGAACAAGAAAGAGAAAGACTATATTTGCAGTTGGATGAAAAAGACGAAGAAATCAATCAACAATGTCAACTAGTTGAAAAACTTAAGGAACAATTAATGGAGCAAGAAGAATTAATTTCAACATCACGACGTGACTATGAGAAATTGCAACAGGAAATGGCGAGAATACAAGCAGAAAATGAAGCTGCGAAGGACGAAGTAAAGGAAGTACTTCAAGCTCTGGAGGAGCTTGCCTTGAACTACGACCAGAAAGCAGGTGAAGCCGATGCTAAAGCACGTGAATTTGAAGTGATTAACGAGGAGTTACAACAGAAGCAGGTATAATAAAATAGTTTTGTAATTCATCTTCAATTTACATAATTATTGCAATTTTTTACTATTTCATGGACTCATAACGAATTAAAATGAATTGTGAAACTTCGATCGTTTCAGACACAACTTAGCGCAACAGTCAACGACATGCAGCAACTGAAAGAAATTTCTACCCATCAACGGAAGAAAACCAACGAAATGTTGGCTAGCCTTTTGCAAGATCTCAATGAAATCGGCCAGGCTATTGGTAGTCCAATTGTGGAGAATATAAAATTAGGAGAGAAAGTTGAAGAGGAGTTTACTGCAGCCCGCTTAATGGTGGCGAAGGCGAAAGCTGAAGTGAAAAATTTGGTCCACAGATGCCAGACATTGGAATCATCTCAAATGGACTGCAATAAAAAGGTATGGTAGCATTCCTGACAACGAAAAGGTGCTGTTAGTTAAACCAAGAATTCTAATTAATGCATTATTCTTCCAGATGGATGAATACGAAAAATCTTTGGCGGAATGTAGACTAAAAATTGCACAGACCGAAGCAAAAATGAATGCATTGCAAGAAACCGCAAAAGATGTCGAAAGTCGTAAACGTTCGCTTGAAGAACAGGTGGATGCCCTTAACCATGAATGCTCAAAACTGCGAGCCCAAGAACAAGTCCAGTCTCTTGGACCTAGTAAAGTAGATACATCTGTACAAGAAGCCTTGCAAACCCAGTTGGAAGAGAACCAAATGCAACATCAAAAACAAGTTCAAGCCTTGAGAGATGAAATAGATTCTAAGCAGAACTTGGTTGACCAGCTTAGAGAGTAAGTACTTCAAGTCATTTACAAGATTGTGAAATTTTTTATGCCCCTCGCAAGGACAGCTATTCATATGTGCTGGATTATATGTCAATTTCAATTTTAGCACAAATCAAAAGCTTGGATGTCAGCAACAACAGTTGAAAGAAGATCATGAAAGGCTCAAAGTGGAGGAATCCGAGAGGAGTGCGAAGTTGCAGCAACTTGTGTATGTTACATATTTTCAATTTAATGTATAAAGAACAAGTACTATAAATTGTAATTATATACAACTATCTGTATACACGCTCTCCATATAGTGTTGCGCAAGAAAAAAGAGAGCAAGCCCGAAAAGACCTCAATGGCCTGCAAGAAACTGTTTCGAAAGAACTTCAAACCCTTCTCAACCTTAGGAAAATGTTTGTAAATGACCTGCAGAATCGTATGCGTAAGGTGAGTTCAGTGGTAATCGTATAAAACAGAAGATTGAGAAAACTGAAAATATGATATGATGGAATATGACACGATTGTCCCTACTGAATTTAGAGTGTTGGAGTCGACAGTGCCGCCATGGATGCTTCTGAAGACGTCAGTGGATCTCTGGCACAAAAACAAAAGATCTCATTTTTGGAGACAAACTTGGAGCAACTTACCAAGGTGCACAAACAGTTGGTCCGTGACAATGCAGATCTGAGATGCGAACTTCCAAAGTTGGAGAAGAGACTAAGAGCAACAATGGAAAGGGTGAAAGCATTGGAAGCGGCCCTACGAGAGGCTAAAGAGGGTGCAATGCGGGATAGGAAGCGTTACCAGTATGAGGTCGACAGAATTAAAGAAGCAGTTAGGCAGAAAAATCTTGCCAGAAGAAGTCATGCTGCTCAGATTGGTAAGAGTTACATTTTATACTTCGTTACTATCGGAAAATATACAGCTCCATATCCTTATAAAACCCTTATCTTCTTTTTGCAGCAAAACCAATTCGTGCTGGTCAGCAACACTTTCAGGGCGGTATCCGTGGGGGTGGTGGCAACGTACCATATAAGAATGGCGAGGAAAGAATGAAGCAGAAAGGTAAAAAACGTGAATTTGAATAACGAATTTCTGTGACTGTTTTTCTGCAATTTTTGACTTATCGCACATTTTCATCTTTTTATTGCAGATGATGGGGATCATTGATACTACATTCGTAGCGTAATATTTACAGAATAGTTACCAAATGGGGTATTTATCGTATGTATGCAGCTTTTAACATTTGGTGCAGTGAATTTTCAATTGTTGATCCACGTCACTACGTTAGTCTAGTGATACAGATTACTCCAAATATGCGTATGTGCATGTACGTTACAACATTCTTGTACTTTCTAGTTAATAGGACGATTGGAAGAAACAGTTTAGATGATGACCGTGCAATACCAATCATGGAGTCTATCGGTTACCTAATATTATGTATCGTTATAGTTCTCATGCTTCGAAGGTACTGTATCAGTCCATTCAGGATGTAATGGAAACGCTTAAAACACTTAAAGTTTGCCGACAATTTATTTAGGTCGCGTTTAAATTATTGTGTACAAGTTTCTTTGCTATCGTCTGTGACGTGGATCAACAAGCGTGCCTAAACGATGGACTAGTGTAATTATCGAAAAATGGGGTCTAGGGTTGCAATCAATGCTAATCATCTTCATCATAATCGATTGCTGAATTTGTAAGTTCCAGCATTGGTGTGTGGGTGAAATGGGACACCAGAATACATTGTCTATATTTTGATGCAGTTCGCACTTAGGTGTAAATGCTTCTCCGTTTCGGTTATTTGAATTAGTTTTTGACACTGGCATTCTCGCCTACTGCCACGCCCTTTGCTTTACTTTCACAACCAATTTATGATGAAGTCGTCATTGTCATAAATCTTAGGTAGCATGTCTGTATGTATGAACTGGTTTTATTTTCGGAGCAGGGGAACACTCAAGTTTTATGTTGGTGATGTTTAGTCACACAAATGCGAACACAATTTGTATAACATATTTGTACAATCTGGCATTCTTTATGCGGTTGAAATTGCCAATAAAATAACGCTGATATCTTTATGTTCGGTATATTATCAGCGAATGAATCACTGTGTTTATTTATTAACTCGCTCTCTCAAAAATCTAGCCGTTTCGACATAATCCTTTTTAACTTTAAAGTTTCATATTTTCATGAATGCACAGCACACGACCAAATGCGTCCGCTACATCCAATCTCACAATTTTGTATCATGTTCATGCATATTGTTTATGAAAACTATGTGAGTTTTCGTTTAATAATTTTCTCGCTTAGTTAGGTTACCGACAACATAACAGATAGTTCCATGGAATGTTTTGTATGAAAAGGTTCATAACATTTTGAGCTACCGTGCATGAGACGCTCACAACATATAATCCGATCGGTTTTAATTACGCGATACATGCGATTACGAACGTATAAATATACATCTACTTAAAATATGGCTTCTGTCCCTTTATTATTTTGGATCTATTGTACTTTTCTTGATTAAATTAAATGACTGGTATGAACTCATTAGCGCTTCTGTTCGATTCCAGAGGGAATCGTCGTCTAATCCTTTGTCCGAACTATGTCCTGACGCTTCCAAGAGGCTGGCAAACGGTTCATCAATATCTTTTTCATTAGATTTTTTCTCTGAACCAAACTGCAAATATTGATCGTTATTGTCATCAGACTTCGTGGTTCCCAAAGGATCAGCACTCTTCTCTAGATTAATTTCGGATGAGATTAGCTCGGACTTCGAGGATGTAGGAATAAATTCAGTGTTATCAGGAATCGGGGTTTGTTGTTCAGTAACATCAGAAGGCGTAGTATTTTTTAAATTTTCAGTAGGACTAATTTCCACAGGAGGATTAATATGAAAATCACAGTTGTCTGTTTCCACATCGCTCACCTCCGAGTTTGTATTACAGACAAAATATGGCTCCCCAATACCTATATTCACATTTACTGTCGAGTCCTGACTCGTGTCCGTTTTAGTTTCGTTAACTTTACTTTGATTTTCATAAGGCTTTGGTATACTCAGCTCGGAAAGGTTCCCTAACGAATTCGTGTCGCATATTCTATCAAAGCTCCTGGCTTTTCTAACTATTGGAGTTCGCTGACTTGGGTTGTTGCGCTCTCCAAAATACAAACTAATTTTACGATCTAAAAGTCTTAGTTGTTTAGCCTGTAAACAATCATCGGGAATGTACTTGCTGCCCGCGGTATGCTCATTCACAGGACCGATCTGTGTTGATGTTGACGGTAAAGATGGTCTGGCATCAGGCAATTTTTCAGGTAGTGAAACTTGGCCAACCCTTCGTCTTCTCGATGTGCTTTGTTGGCTGGAGTTGGAAGTAGCAGAAGATTCGAGATCTGAGTGATAAGATCTATTCGCACATGTAGATAATCTTCGACCACAATCAGAATCTGCGTCCATGGAATTGACCAGCCAAGCTGGATCGATCTCTTCAGGCTGTGTTAAAGCACCTTTCCTCCACCCGGACAAAAACTTTTCTTGGGCTCTTC
Source organism: Heteromurus nitidus (assembly GCA_034687055.1). NCBI lineage: Eukaryota > Metazoa > Arthropoda > Collembola > Entomobryomorpha > Entomobryidae > Heteromurus > Heteromurus nitidus. The sequence continues at coordinate 240,312 of JAQFZW010000002.1, read as the reverse complement.
CCCGATATACATCGCCAACAGCGACTGAGTTGTTGGTGGCGTAATCAATATTTGCCATCGAACTGCTTAAGTTATTCTATAACAAAAATACCTTACTTTATATCTACCTAATGTGTGACGTTGAATTCAAAGCTAATCACTTTCATGTCATATGTACCTGAGATTTTTCTCCTGCTCCGCGCAAATCAATTTGATCTAGTCCCTTGTCCAAACTCACACTATTTTCTGCGCGCATTAGGATTCGATCTGTTTCCTCCGTTAGTTCTTGGGCCACTTCGAGGGAGTCGTCGTCAAAATTCTGATCCCATCTGTAAATTGTGAATGTAAAAGTATTGTAACAACGAAAAACCACTAACTAAGCTATAAGAGTATTAAAAGAGATCATCAGATCATTTACCCCTTAATTGCAAGTCGATTATGTATCAAAGATGCTAAGTTTGGAAGAGTAGCTCGAAGATCTTGAGTAACTAATCCGCAATACCAACGTATCTGCGCTACATTCTTATTTAACAAATAGGCACCATATATTGAAAATATGTCCGGCTTCCCCTTAAAATATAAGGGAAATTCACGTTCTCGTTCAGGAATATTAGCTGTAATATGGTCGAGAATTCTTGATCGAGATCCAAAATGTCGGATAGGATAACGAAGAGGTATTCCGAGGAAAAAGCACAACATTGAAACAAGATGCGCTGTGTATCCTAATGCAACGGATGCTTGTCCACCTCCCTCGTAGCCCTGAAGATCTGATTCTGGCAACTGAACTCCATTAATAGAATATCGTTTTACACTGTCGATCTGTGGAAATTTGATACATTTTAGATTCAACATTGTCAACGTACTGCACATGCTTCGAAATTTGTAACGCCTTTAACACTTACAAGAGTCAAAGGATATATTACTGATAGCTCAGAGATTAACTGCTTCTTCCTGAGAAACACATCCGATCGTAGCTGTGTTAGCCGGTGTCTTTTTTCAATTAGAGCGATCTTAAACTGCTGGAGACGTCGTCGTTCACCATTTAGACAATCTATTCTTTGCTGGAATTCTTTGTTCATTTCATCCAGTCCAAGCCTTTCCTTTTTCATACGCTGTAATCGGCCTTCCGCGCGTCCTTTCTCTTCCACAAGCGATAGCACTTTGAATCTAACTGCCTCTATCTGCTTTTTCAGCGCAAGTTGAGCTTTCTTTGATCCGGGTCGAATCCGCCTCCCACGACTAGAAAATATCATTCTTCGCTCATTTCCAGAAGCTGGCTCACCCTCCGAAAACGCGAGAATTTCACATTCTGATTTTAGGTCAATAGCTAACTCCACCTGCGTTTCCAAAACATATTAAATTAAATGTAGATGCTAATGTTATTTGAAGAACCAAATTTAATCCTCATTAGAAAAATACTTTCGCCTTAATTCAAGCAACCTTACCTCCTCAATAATAGATCTTTGCCTACGATGCAACGATGCTAATAATTTGCATTTGTATGAAGACCTGCATTCCCCCTGCGGTTTTGAGATCACCAAATATCTTGTTAATGAAGTTGGGCGTGGTTTAATGCAACTTTCCGCCGTAAACACTCCAAATGGTGTTCTGAATAAAATAGCGTTATCCTCAAACATATCCGAGCTCCAGTCATTTTGAGAACCAAGCCTGTGCAGACCTTCAAAATATACGCCCCATGTGAGAACTGGTTGGCAATTTTCATCACTTGTCTTTGACCAAATGCGAACGGTGCATCCCTTGGCAGAAAATTTTATGCCTGAATAATAGGCATGTTCTGGTTCAACTTCTTTCCATAAATGCACACGCTGTCCAGTCTTCTTTGGAATTTTTTCACTGGTGAAGAACGGTGCTGACAATGGGGTCACATGTAAAGTGAAGTAGAGCTCTGAATTCTCACCTGCCCCCAAATTTACCCCAATGATCTGGACTAGATTTCTCAATCGCACCTGTAAATCATCACAACAGGGCACACATTTATTACATATAAAACATATTGCATACAGCACATTATGTAAAATCAAGTATATCATAATATGCAGGTAATCTAGCAAATGTTTCGGGGAAAGTAAAGCATGGGTTTATATTGCTTTGCTTTCACCGCTGAATGGCTGAATTGAATTGACATCATATTTTTAGGTAATTGTCATTTTATTTTACATATCTACGTGTTGTAAAATAAAATGCATTATGTATCAAGTATAAACTTATTAGTCATATAGGGTTGCTTATAAAACGTCAAACTGACGAAATAATGTTATGACTGTGACAGGAACCGAAAATACACGTCAGCTCAATCTGACTGATAGTAATGCACAACAACAAAGTAACAAAGCTCATCACCCTCAAAATTCGCATGCATGAAAGATTTTGCATTTATATAAAAGGAGAAAGGTTTCATAGGTTTCGTTTTGAAGTCGACGAGAAGAGAGAAGTGTAAGCGTTATATTTGAACCTCGCTAAAAGTAATCGAAACAAGATTTGAGCTAACTGCTGAATTGCTAAGTTGTAATTACTTTGAGAGACAAACGACAACAAATTCGGGTGCCTGTCAACAAGAACTTCTAGCTTTCTAATTTGGAAACACTTTACATTGCAAGCAGTGCAGCTGTCAACTTGTCAAGATGGGAGGCGTTTTATCAAGCATTTTCCAAGCCTTGCTAGCTTCCAAAAAACCCGTTCGTATTCTGATGGTGGGACTAGACGCTGCAGGAAAAACGACAATTCTCTACAAGTACAAAATTGGAGAAGTTGCGCTAACGATTCCCACACTCGGTACGTTATTTTGAACCCCTAATTGAACTTAATCACAGTACTGCGGTCGTAACTTGCAGGTGCTGCATATGTGCACCCGTATACAATACTTAGCTTTTGCATGTCTGTTTATGGAACACGTGTAATGTTGTTGAGTCTTGCACACGGTGAAAGCAGTGAAAGCTTGAATCTTAATCTGTAATCGCCTAGCGCTTTTTTATATCAGCTTGATTTGAAATGCATTTAGCGTCATAAATGCATTATATGACGCACCCAATTTTTGCATACACTAAATAGCTACTTTAAATTGTGCAAAATTGTCCCACGCAGGCTAGGCTACCTGCGAATGCCATTCGATTTTCATAACAATCCATCCTCGATGCATATAATATGCGTATGACGTTTCATAATTTGTAAAACATGAAATAATTTTTAAAAATCATACCTGTTGAGATTTCAAAGGGAACCAGTCTTCATGTCGAGGATCTGAGCGCTGGTACAGTAAAAATGACATGGCATACCGTCTAGCCCAGTTCAGATATAAACTTGTCAAGTGTGAAATCCAGGTGACTGGAGAGATTCAATAGGGAGCGGAAGGTGAAAGTTGTACACGTGTGTTGCACTTGTTATGTCATATGTCATAGGCAAGTTGTAACACGTCCATTTACGAAAACGTTCCAATTTCTTGAGATTCAATCATCAAAATTGTAACTGTGAAATTAATAATTTTGAAAAGGAAATCACTACTAGTTGTGTGGTTATTGTTCCTCCTTTGCACACATCACACATCCTAGGCCCGCTTACTCATCCCATAGCTTCAGCTTTGTTTACCAAACAGTGTGCAAAGATACAAAAACATTCCTTGTTTTGTTTACTAAATTAATGTCAACAATTCAACGTCTTCCTCTAAAAAAGGAACCACCCACTACTCCCATGAGTGGATACAATTTAGCAATATAATAATTTCTTCACGTAAAATCTTCATTTCTCGCTAACGATGTCATCCAAGGAAGTTGTTGCATAAACTCACACCTCCTCCTCAACTCAAGCTCGTAAATGAGTAGCGTAGTAGCAAAAGTAAACCTCACGTACATCGCAAATCGCAAAAATCTTTTCAATTCAATATATTACAAACTGAATCAAAAAAATATCAACATAGAAAGACGATGTACACAAGAGATTGATATATTGATAACTAGAGATTCTCCCAAGAAAATTTTCTATTATGCCTCCACTCCACCTCAGCTGATGAAGGTAGGCGAAGAGTTTGGGGACCCATTCAAAAAGTGGTGCACCGGATTGGCGCAGTCGTAATGGGATTGACAGCAGCTCTAACTCTTCAATTCCGCATGACGTGGCATCTAGCACCATACGAATACACATATCCCAACTCCGACCCTCATCACATCACACATACAAAATGCATCCTGCTGTACCATACGTACTCGTATACACCATTTAAACCCCTTCTTCACAATTTCTCTCAAATATTTCTCCTCTTCCTCTGCACAATTCGTTTACATGATATTCCTCTCTCCTCCGTGAAGATGATGATGATATGCGAGTAGAAAAAGAGTTTTTTAGTTCCAACTTGTGTAGTTGGATGGAGTGCGTATTTCTCTTTGAGAGAGGCTATATTTGTGAAACATAAAAAAAGTGGAGAGTTCTTCTCTCAATTCCTCCTTTCGCAATCGCTCTGCTACATCATCGTCATCATCAGACTCAGAGAGAGAGAGAGAATTCCTCATCATATTCCTTTCTTGTCACCACTTCTCTCCTCTTGTTACTTTTACTGCTACGGGAGTAGTATGTAACACACTAATCATCAATCAGCAGAGAGCAACAGCTAATAACAATAGAGAGAGAAGCACACAATCAAAAAAATATATAACTTGAAACCGATTTCGTAATTTTTTTATAATCATCTTCGTGTGAACAAGGTTTTTACACCCAAACGTAGGAAATATAAAAATAAGTAGAAATCTGTGAGAGGAACAGTTAGCGGTGGTAGTGGTTTTCAAGGAGGAATTTTTTTTTGTATAAAAAAAAGTTTGTTTGTATAAAAATGAGAAATTGTGCATTACCTACCTTCCCTTGAAGAAGAATACATACTGACTGTAGTAGTAAAAGCATCTGTAGAGAGAAACAGCGACGTAGTTACTAAAAACATTTTTTTTTTCGAAGTAAAAAGAACAACTTTCCAAAATAAATAGTGATTTGAGAGCCCGGCCCAAGAGAGACAGATTTTTGTATTTGTAGATGCACACACAAGGTACGACATAAGATACACGTCACACGTCAGCTCAGCTGTGTTATTATTCTCGTTAAAAAAACTGAAGACGGAGAAAGATAGTTTGTTGAGGAGGAGTAATTAAAGTAAGCGGATTTAGTAAAAAAAAAAGAAGTTAGTATTCCAAAACACACACGTGTGATAGAGATACAAAAGGATTGCAGCTGGAGTTGAATACAGCTGAGAAGAAGAAAAGACTCCATCCTTTTGGACTAATTTTTTAAAGATTGTTTTGAGTACATTTCACATTTTTACGCTATTTTGTAGATTTTTTGTGACATTTCGTCAAGTTTACTAAGTACAAGTCAAGATGGGAAACGTGTTCGCAAGTCTTTTCAAAGGCCTTTTTGGCAAGAAAGAAATGCGTATTTTGATGGTCGGATTGGATGCTGCCGGAAAAACCACAATCCTCTACAAACTTAAATTGGGAGAAATTGTTACAACGATTCCAACAATCGGTAAGGTTAATGGGGGGCATTATTATAGGTGCGAGTATTTAAGTGGTAATTAATTGTGTATCACCTCTACAAGACTAGATCTAATTAGGGTGACTCACCTGTCATACATGATACATGTAAAATGCTTTTATTTGTGTACGTAGCGTTGTAGTATTGTGAATGATGAGTCACTTGTCACTTTTTTTTGTCGATTCAAGCATTCAATTAAAGTGCTTGTGGGTTTGTAAATTAACTATTAGTGAGTGATGTCAGCGTTGAGTGAAGTATCGAATTTTATAGTAAATATGTAATCTAATTGCTAAAAATATTGTTATCTAATTTTTCAGGATTCAATGTGGAAACGGTGGAATACAAGAACATAAGCTTCACTGTTTGGGATGTCGGCGGTCAAGATAAGATTCGACCACTGTGGAGGCATTACTTCCAGAACACACAGGTGAGAAAGGAGTGCACAAATTTGAGATTCCACGTTGCCAATTGTGCGATTGCTATTTTCATAATAATGTAATAATACTAATTGGTTGTACAACTACTTTTCGTTTAGGGGCTGATATTTGTAGTTGATTCCAACGACAGAGAGCGTATTGGCGAAGCACGAGAAGAACTTATGAGAATGCTAGCCGAAGATGAACTCCGCGATGCAGTGCTTCTTATATTCGCTAACAAACAAGTATGCTACTCTAAAAAAAATTTTGTAACATGGATTTAGATTTGTATAATACGTTTATTTTGAACATTTTCTTTGTAATAGGACCTGCCAAATGCCATGAATGCGGCTGAAATTACAGACAAGCTCGGATTACATTCTTTAAGAAATAGGAACTGGTACATCCAAGCCACGTGTGCCACCTCAGGTGACGGTCTTTATGAGGGATTGGATTGGCTTTCCAACCAGCTCAAAAATGCGAACCGTTAACCAAACAGACTCTAATTTTTCAGGGCGTTGATTTCATGTTTCCATTCTATGTAATAATATTTCTTCACACAGCAGTTTTACTTGATATATGATCTAATTATTGTAATAACGGGATTGTAAAAGCTGCATTTTCCTGGAAAAAGGCTTATCATTTATTATGCGTGTAGGTGTATTCCATCTGACTGTAAAATAAGAATAATTCAATCTACAAATAAATTGTGTGCAAATGGTATTTATTTAATTTACAACAAAAGTAATACACTATTTTGGGAGTTTTGTGCTTTATTGGTGTTGTGCTATCGATAGATATAGTATGACAGGTTGAATTAACCATACGCATTAGTCCAACTTTCTCCAAGTTGTTAAGCATCCTATCCATATTATTATGCAGCCTTCGCGAATGCTCTGTTTCACCGTATTACATCTTCCATCCTGACCTGAGTATGTATAAATGTGCTTTCACTTGTTTTACTACCAAAACCTCACGGTTTTCAGCACGGATACTCGGATACCAATAAAGATGACGCAAAGTTTACTGGAATTTTTATAAACAACCAATCCCAGTTCGAAATGGTTCTTCCACTTAAATGGTATGCATCAAAATGAAATTCAAAACTATTTGTAGGAAGTCCATGATTAAAAACAGGTATTGATTATTGTATTATGTATCTCAAATCTGTATGCAATTTATTTAAACAACAGTACAATTACACGAGTACGCGATACATATTTTTACACAGCAGATACCGGGTAGAGTTTAAATATGGGCAGTCTTGCTGGACACCCTTGCCCAGCACCGACTTGTCTAAATCCAAACTCTGCCAACCTAATCAGTATTTACTTATGTGAAATAGATATATATTTATATATTTTATTTAGTAAAGGAGTCCTAATTATTGAGACCTAACACAATAGGCACTTGTAAAAACGAATAATTACTTTTATATTATTTTATTCACTCTGAACTTGTCGTCATATTCAGAGAATACATTATTCTCCATAGCCCCTCTCCTTCTTCTGCAATATCAAAAAAGTCAAGTTAATGTAAATGGAAGTTTCTTCATTATAGAGTTTATTCTTCATAATTTTTGCAACTCACTTTTATCTATCGATTTCTTCGTTAAATATTCTTCTACTTGCTTCCACACAGCTGGAAACAACTTACTTGGGAGCGCCAGTAACGGTAACAGTTTTTTCACCCGTTCATCGTTCCAACTACCAGTCTCAGGATTCCATGTAAGTGTGCATATCGCTTCAGTTAATGCACGTGCTGTCGTCTCTTCTCTTACATCCCAAGAAAATTCCTAGTCAAGAGAACGCAAAATTAGTGAACTAACAAATAAGTGAACGCTAACGCATCTTAAAGAAAGTGAATGGCATTTCTTACTTGGAAAATCTGTCCTATTTCATCTGTTGAGTCAGAGTTTACTTTAGGACTTAGCACCTTTACCATTTGTTCAGCTAGTGAATCGAGAGTTTTATTTTGAAGCCAAGGGATTTCCTGCAGGCATAACAGAAACAGAAATGGGTTGTCACATTAGTTCTTTTTAGAAGTCGGTAGCACTGAAGTTTTCAATTATATATACTCTTTGAATCACTTACATCCACTGGTATCACATCTCGATTTTCTGTTTTCCTCAATGAAGTCTGAACAAATTCATCATTGTGTCTAAGCTTGAGCACGTTCAGTGAGTTTACAGCTAACTCTCTCCAAGCTGATTCATAGTCTTCGTTTTGAATCAGTCTTTCACCGACTTGTAGTAACCAATCCAAATTACTCTCGTCGAAGAATATTTCTACTAAAAACTGAGCTAAATAGGAGGTGGCCTGCAGGGGAAAACAATAATACATGATTAATAATTTAGGAGTAAATTCAAGCAAATGTGCAATGAAATGGTATTGTAATTCTGTTAGCACACTTAGGAACGTTACATACCTTTGGAACATCGATCAAAATGTCTGGTAAGTCTTCCATGACGCCCTGCGCCATTATTCTAATTGCCTGTGGTGAATGCATAATATATTTTTAGCGTTTAAAATACATATTATTAATATATACCTACACCATGCTTATCATAGAAGTATATATCTGTGATGCTTATGGTATGTATATTATATACCAATATACCCAAAATAAAATTTGAACAACTTACGGTTTTTTTCTGGATTTCCTCGCTTTTAATAAGCAAACGAAGAAGGCTTCCAGCACTCTTTTGCTCGACTTCTTTGGACATTTCTCCCACCTGTCTAGACATTTCTTCGACGAAATCTTCTATTTTATTTCCTACAATTCAGACAAACAAATTTGAAAATTAATCGAGATTACAAAATACATAAATTAGCAAGGCATTGACCATAATGGCGTAGTTATACGATCTATATAGAAACAGGTAGCATACCGGGGAAACGATTCCTAATCCAATGCAACGTGTCATCGAATTTCTTACAGGCTAAATATTCTTGAAAAATATTTTTTACACTTTCACTCGTATCAGCAGTGAAAGATTCGGGGAGGTCTTTGGGCGAGACTGGTCGCGAATTTTCGGCGGAGGAATTTGTTGACGGTGGTGGTGAGGTGGCAGGGAGCAAGGGTGGGGCATACATCGGGATTTGATCGCGGTAGCCACTGGGTTCTGACGAATTTTGCGAGCCCTTATTGGGATGTTTCGGCCCTTCGTCCGCTGTCGACAGTCCATGAAATCTGTTCATAAACCTAGGCGGTATGTTAGCCATTCTGTTTGACTGCGAAGATGATGATCCACTTGGGGGACCAGATTGATTTTTCTGGCCCCATTGTAACTGAGGAGGTCCAAAGACTGGAGTTCCTCCAGCTCCAACTGGTTCCGTCTTTTTTCCAGTAGTCTGAAATCTATTGGCTTTATTGCTTGGGACTGTAGTCCAATCCGTTTTCTTCGGTTGCTGACTTCCTGGGAGTCTAGAAACGCCTCCCCTATGGTCTCTATCTCCACCTCCACCATAGCTATTTTGGACTGGTGGAAGACTATTAATCTGTCGTTTTTCTTCCATTTCTTGGCGATGAGCTTCTTTTCGAACCTCTTCTATAGTTTTCGGAGCATTTGTATCTCTTCGCGGTTTATAGTCATTTTGTCGAAGTTCAACTACATCTAATATAGCAAATCGTATTCTGGATGATAACTTCTTGTTATCAGACAGTGTTCGTAGCTGCCCAAATATCTTATCCATCCATTTAGTTTCAGGAACAAACTTAGGCTTTCCGCCACCTGCAGCTTGGTTTTCCAAAACATGAAGTTGAGAATCCAACCTTTGACCAACAGTTGACAACAGTTTGCATAAACATTCTAAGCTTTCTTCGTCCGCCGTACAAAGTAGCATCTGGACACACTCCACCATGATTTTGGGCGTTAGCATCTGTAGTTTATATAGTTCACCAATAAACCTCACATTGCCCAAAGACCTTCTTCTGCTTAAGTATCTCTTTTCGTCTATTTCTACTTTCAGACGCTCGCGAATTGTTTCGTCCGTCGTCTCTGCAAGTTTTTGCTCAACATCTTTGATTTCTGCCTCGTCTGTGTTGCTCTTCTGAAACTCTTTCTGACATTGATCCAGAATTTGTTTCCTAAACTTTTTGGAAGTTTCCTGTGATGTCTTCCAGACGGTATGAACCATTTTTGCATAAGCTGCAGAAAATGAAGGCTCGTCGATGGCTTTCTCGAAGACGACTCCGATTACGTTCGAAATCCTTTCATCCTTATCTTCTAACGGAAGTTCCATGAATTTTGAGACCAACTTGTCGAAGTTGTCAGGCGTAAGCTTATTGAGGATGCCCCGAGTTTTCTTGACTATACTGGCTATCATAATTTGCTCATCATCGTTAATATCTTCACCGTTTCCACCTGTTCGCTTCAATGTAGCAGGTTTCCACGCATTTTCTGCCTTATGAAGTTTAACTTCTTCTCGCTGAAGGGTTATCTGGACCTTGGGTTGCACGCGAGGAGGTGGAGGTGGTATCACAATAGAACCACCACCCCAGCCACCCATTGGGCCCATTCCTCCCATACCATGCATACGACCCATACCAGGTGGAAGGAGCGGTTTGTTTCCTTGAATAGGCATTCCTCGTGTTCTACCATAGTCTCTGGGACCACCGGGAGAATTTTTGGACATCGGCGGCCCGTGAGATTTAATATGGTTATTTAGGCTATCTTTACCTAAATCTTGCAGAAACGATGGTACTTCGAATTCATTATAACTCTTCTGCTCACGAATCATCAAAAGAGTCGCTCTGTCATATTTTATTTTTCCCTTAGCAGAGTTTGAAGTATCCTCTTGTTCATCAGGACCGGATTCTGCAACGATAGACTCATCATCATCATCATCGTCTCGCACTTCTCCTTCTTCCAGAGGTAAATGTCCATTTGGTTGATTCTCTTCAACCAGGTCTTGTTGTTCTACCTCGTCATCTTTCTCTGACTCATCTTGCTTGACCGAGTCGGAGAGCTCACTGTCTGCCCTAATCTCCTCCTGAAGTGATTCTGTAACCTCCTCGACATCATTCTGGCTTACAGGTTCAGTTGTAGGTTCAGGCTCCGGATCTGTTATTTCCTCAATTGATACAGCACCATCTTCAGACGGCTCTTCTTCTCCTACTTCTTCTACATACTTTTCAATTTGAGGTTGAAGTGGGGGGGATGAGATTAACTCTCGTGACCTGGGAGTTGCATAGTTTTCAATGGGCGTAGGTGAAATTGACACCAAACTTGCATCCTATTAAATTTTAAAATCGAAATTATTATCTGTGAATGAGGGTCAAAGGGTCAGCGAAGAGACCATCTTGGGATAATGGATGAATTTCAATCGAAACTAACCTTTGAGTCATCGGATGAAGTATTGGCAACCGGTGTACTGGCGACTAGCTGTTTACTAGGTTCTGGAGATGGAGATTTATCCTTGGGAGTGGAAGGTACTGGGGTTTCACTTCTTGTCACCTCTTCTGGCTCAGCAGTTGGAGTTGGAGTTTCTGCATTCACTTGATTGCCACTGGTGCCATTGTTTCCACTGCTATTCCCAGTGCTAGCAGTTGAGCTGGTCCGTGCTACGAGAAAAACATTGACTTGAATACAAAAATATTTTATGTGAACACGACGGGTATGTTTTCAATTTTCATGCATTACCTCTGCTTCTTTTTCTACTTGTTCTATTACCGAAATTTCGCTTCTTTGAGCGACCCATCGTAAGCACTAAGGCCCAGTAAAAATCTAAAACCTATCACTAAACTACCTCTCGCTAAAAATCTAACTTTTTGCACTATTATACAAGACCCTCATGAAAATGTGAATTTTATCACGCCCTTGGCTCAATTAATGTGATAATAAATGCACTGAAACTGTGATCTCGTCTAACCTTAGAAAATACATTTATAGATAGATAAAATAGATTTTATGTACACGAAAATACCACTGCGGTGACTTTCTATTCTCCACATTTTGTAAAAACGTAGCAAGCATGAAAGCTGCTTCTTGGTTCGAAAATATACATAAGAAGGAAGTAGAAAGTGGAACTATTTTATGCACTTGACTTGTATATATACATATATGTACATGCACATTTCCCTGTTATATAAAACATACTCACGCTATAATCTAAAACTCTCATGACACTCCTCTCGGGTAAAGGCACATTTTCAGGAAAGATCTAAACTAAACATAGTAGTAGTAGTGGAAGTAGGTGGAAGATTACCAGTCTTTTCCTTCCAATGATTCAGAAATAGTTTGAAACTTACAGTCTACATCTCAGAACACTGCACCAAGTGTGAAAATCTAAGACGTATCAAGATGATGTAACGAATGCATACATGCTCCTAAAAATATTTCCTATCGGCACATACGCATTAAGACAGGACTGTAGGACATGCTAAAGAATTTCGGAGAGAAGACTGATCCTGGGCTGGTCTTGTCTACAACTTGCAACTCGAACATATCTTACAAAGTGTAGATATTCAGTTCAGAACTCACGTTTCCCCAATTCAACATCTCTGCATATATATTATATATTCTTGTTAAAATCCAACGGGTGATGTTTGATCTAAAACGTTATGATTGTGAATTGTGCTGCATTATATAAAAGCCTTATTGAAGGACGTATGCAAAACCGAGATGCAAAACAGATTAGCGTGCAACATTGCATTGCATTGTCTCGTCTTACGTCTTATTTTGACTGAATTGCAAGAGAGGAGACCAAGTTAAGTTAGACGCAAATGGTATATCGCATCCACTTACTTGATTATAAAGATTCAGGCTAAGGCTAATCGAGGACATACGCCTTCTAAACCCTAAACTTGTAATAATGACATCCAAATCAGAGGTTCATGATGAATGAAATGCATAATGCTAATGCAAATATAATGCCTAGAGTTAATGAAATTTAAATCGAAATTTAAATTATCACTGAGTTGAACTTCTAAAACATTTTAAAACGTTTTTTGACAATTTTGAGCAGAGGTTGTTTGAAAAGTAAGAAAAGTTTACGTTAAATGACATAATGACTCACTATTATGCTTATGCCTACTACCGTCGATAGTTTAACCAAAATCTGTTCTCCAATAAACATATGAACATGGGAATGGGAATAAATAAATTCAAATATTAGTTGAAATTCAGATCTAGTGAAACTTAAACTTACTGTCATCAGAAGCTTGGGCAATCTTTTGGAAAAATTCAGTTCGCGCAGAGTTCTTAGTCTTCTCTGTAGCAGCAGATCCAGGTTCTTCTTTACCGGAAGTGACAGTCTCATCTTTTTGCTTGGCATCTTGGTTGTCTTGTGCCTGTTGTGCAGCCTGAGTCTGCTGGGTCTCGGGCTTATCTGTGGAACTAGGCACCGAATTCTGACTTGGATCAGTCGTGGAGGCACCTTTAGCCGAAGCCGACTCAGAGTGCGATGTCGCATTTGTAGCAGCCGGAGTGCTTGAATTATCCAAGTCGTCTAAGACTTGTCGCCCAGTCTTTGGATCCACAATCTTGAGAACCCTTTTCTTCCGTTCCTGCTCTTGTCTAGGCATAGGCTGGGTCTGAGGGGGTACAACAGGAACACCTGGTTGCTGCTGGTGAGAATGCTGTTGTTGATGCTGGGCAGCAATTGAAGTTACAACACCACCGTGTGAAGGGGCAACAGGTGCTTGCTGTAGTTGCTGGGCGTTAGCTACCGCTTGATTACTTGGATGTAGTGTCGTTGCCGCCATTCTATGGTGTTGATATACTGGTTGTTGAGCTACTGAAGCAGCTGCATACATTTGATGAGCCTGAGAAGGCGCTGATGGCGCATGGGGATTATAGTAGGAGGGTTGCGCCGCCTGCCCCCCGAAATATATAAACCTTGGGGTGTACACCTGTGACTGTGTCAGAGAGTGTAGAGGCATCCCCGGATTCGTTGTCGGAGATATTGAATAAGGACTTATATGTATATATCCTTGGGGAGCTCCTCCAGGAGCATGTTGCGTAGTATAATACATGGCGGGGGCATGATGGCTTTGCACATGGGGATAACCTTGATGCTGTTGGACTGCAACGCCTCCAGCATGTGCCTGCTGTTGTACTTGCTGGTTTTGAAGTTGCGGTTGTTGTTGTTGCTGCTGAGGTACGTGTGTTGGCCGACTCATTCCCTGTGCACGCATACCTGCACCAGCATTAGGCATTCTTACTGGAGCGACATTGGGCGGTGGCCCCTGCTGTGGTACGTTACCTCCATAGCTGTGATGAGCCTGGCGGTAGTAGTTGTGAGGAGGATGGTCGAATCTGGATTTCGGTCTACTCATGGTTACTGACTAATTGTTATATCATCAGACCTTAAATACAAGTAAAATAAAAGGAATGACATGAACAATTTTGATTGATTCAATTCGTATATTACACAAATAGTTAATAAAATGATGTGAAAATATCTCAAATTAATTTTAGTCTCACCCTGGAGCTTGTGGTTTTAAAGTATCTATACAACAACTGTTTTGCGCACAGGCTGATTCTCATAAACGATCCTAACTGAATCATACATATCAAGTTTAAAATTTAAAAATTATGTATTTACCCTCAAAACTTTACACACGTTGTCTTGGACTGAATATACAGTATAAAAACATACTACTTCGATGGATTCAAATTGTAATCACTGAACTCACCCTTACAGTGGCGCAACTAGGATTATTTTCTGTTAGGGCTAATTCTGCCCATCACTTAAACCACAGATATTCATTAGCGAATTATTGACAATTTTGTCGACAATTCCGAAAATGTCGGCGATGTCTAGAAAATTTTGAGCACATTTGGTTTACTCAACTTTTTCAATATTTATTTTCGTACATTATTTGCTTTTTGACATCTTACGTGATATTTGGATAATTTTAGCCTTCTTTGATGCAATGACGTCAAAATTTTCGGATTTTTAGGATAAAATGTAACAAATTTTGAACCTTTTACAAAATTGGTAAGATTATGTGAAAATTTTAGGTGCCTATTAAGAAATTTGGAGATTGTAGATCACCTTATTAGTGATTTCTGAAGATGGAAGATTTCCGAACACGTTTTCGGTGATTTTGCAAATTCCATACGGTATTTTCAAAATCTTTCAATGATTATTCGATAATTTTACGACATTTTAGAAAATTTATACAATTTGAAGCACTTTTTCCAGATTTCTGGATATAGTCGACAATTTACTTCCGCTATGACTGCTTCACAATATGATTTTTCTATTTAAACAACTTTTAACTTTTATTTCTCAGAATTTTTGGTAGGGCTAAAGCCCGATTATCGCCATGCTAGTTTCGCCCCTGCCCTTTAATTGTAAAATTTGCTAACTTTGGGATTAATTAAAATGTCATTTCTATATATCGAGTGGATGTTGCTCGTTCTAAAACTGTGAGA
This sequence comes from Heteromurus nitidus, assembly GCA_034687055.1. Taxonomy (NCBI): domain Eukaryota; kingdom Metazoa; phylum Arthropoda; class Collembola; order Entomobryomorpha; family Entomobryidae; genus Heteromurus; species Heteromurus nitidus. Next base: position 225,003 of record JAQFZW010000002.1, on the reverse strand, counting down.
GAATGTATGTTCAAGTATCGACATATAAACAAAATGATGATGATGAAGAATGTATCTACGCCGTGTTTGGGTTTGACGGTAGTTTTTGTCTCTGCTCATGTCTCCCCATATACAAATTTCTCCTCGAAAATCGCAGAGATCTCTGCCTACAACCTAACAATATGCTGCATGCTCCCGAAAAGTACATATAACTCTTTCATCTTCTCTTCTCACACAAGATACGTACACGCGTATTCCCCAAAGCGTTGGCGAAAAAGACTCTTTGCAGATGCAGACCCACCGCTTTGCTACTACACTTGTGCACCCTGCACGCACCTACTATTTGTTGTCAAATTGCATATATGTACTACTACACATACACCGCGTACGTAGTCAGTACATAAAGCTATAGAACAAATTCGGAGGGTATGCTTTACTTAAGGTACATGGGGATTTGTTGGATAAAATCAGTGCATCAGATTATAGTCCAGAGTCGAGATGTATAGAAGGAGACAGACACCACGCACCACTTTCATTCCATACGAACGACGAATGTAACTTTCTTTTGAGTAAGCATGGACCTTTTTGTAGGAGTCGAAACTCAAAAGCTGGTTAGTAAATGGAATCTCTCCGCTTCTATCCCTTCCCCTGCCATTGAGATTTTTTTTGGGATGTAAAGAATTGCATCTCCAGCCTGCTATACCGGCATACTTGTACGCTCGTACAATTTCATGATTACTAAACTTGGACTTTTAAATTGTGTTGGATACTCGTCTCCTCCTACATATATCCTGAGTGTGATTATCGCTCTATCTACTGTTCATCTCTGAAGCGATGTCATATGCAGTGGTGTTGTGCCATATTGAATCATTTCATTCGTCTCTTCTGCCTGCTGCTCGTCTGCTGCTTCTTCCTCAGGATGCAGGAAGGACATTATGGCATCGTATCGTATGAATCGTATGAATGATGTAATGCATGAAATTGAACACAAAAATCGTTTTCTACGCTTACGTGTATAATATTTACATGACTATGACTTGCATGCACGTGCAACTGGAACTGTCAGGCCACACATTAGGATAAAAGGATGCTCTCTTCTGGAATTCCTCTGGACATGGTATGAAATGGATATATATTCCATGATGCAAAATCATGTAAAATACCAAAACTTTCACACTTGTAAATTTGCACAATTTATACTACTTATACACAATTTTTATGTACAAAATTGAGGATGACGTTGTTGACGTTATCCTAAAAGCACTTGAGTTTAGGTATGTTTTAGGGATTATATGTATGCCGGCTCTCATTTGCATATTGTGTTTATCATAGCATAGCTAAGAGAGTGCTGAGACGAGGAAACAATGAAAACATGTTGAGGCGGTAAGCTCAAGCCGTACCTTCTTTGGGGATAGGGCACGTCATCAACTCTCGTATTATTCAGCTGCTCCGAGTCACACACAAAACTCAAATTCATGTTCATCATGAGAGAGATGTGTGTCGGGACAAAATGTTTACTTTAGATTACAATTAGTCAATTAGTGATGTGTTTGTTGATCTGGAACACCTCTCCAATCAGCAGGACTCTTACTTATATTCTTGCTGCTGTAGAAAATAATGAAACTTCAAAATTTCGAGTAAAGTTTAAAGTGGTTAACCTACCTTAAGTACTTATAGTCAGTGTGCTGATTGATGAGGAAAACATTGGATGGTTATATTTTTATCATGAAGAAGTGAGGTGATTAATTACTGATTGAAAACTGAAGGAAGTGAATGTTTGTGAGCAGCAGGGTCGTCGGGGTCTTATGACCACTTCTAAGTTGTTTTTACTTCTTCCCTTTGTTGTGGACACAGTCTGATTTGAAAGAATAATTTATTAATTTCCGAGTAGTCAAATTTAATTCCGCGGCAGCCCAATGATGGATGAAGGTCTCACTACTGGTAAGTATAGTTAAGGATTTATTAAGGGGATTTAGTTAAGGTGCCGGAAGGAAATGTTGAGTGTGCTTATTTAGTATAAAAAATTCAGATTGTGGTTTGGTTTGGTTATCTTGGGTTGGGGATGTGTATGAATTTGATGTTTAATGAAGGTTTGTATTTTTACTATTTTTCTGTTCGTTTAGATGATGCTGCTGGGCAGTCAAATGTGGTGTCTAGGTTTTTCAAAGGGATCGGAATTAAATATCAACTAATGCTGGACAGATCTACGCCACATACCAAGGGTCGATGGGTGTTTGCTCTAGTTCTTTTACTTTTATTTGTATTAAGGATTTTACTGGCTCAGGTACGTTACTTACCTTAATTTTTTGTTATTACACGTACTTTTCAGTGTTGATTGTGATGTTATGATGTGAATACTTTTTCTTTTGCTTTGCAGGGTTGGTACATTATAACGTATGCGTTGGGTATATACCACCTTAATTTATTCATCGCGTTCCTGACGCCAAAAATTGATCCTGCGCTAGATTACGAAGGTAATAATAATGCCAATTCTTTTCAATTAGAGTTTAATCATAATCTTCGTGCTCGTATGCTTCTCGGAAGTGTGAGTAGTTTGAGTGGTACGTGTTTTTAATGAGACGTTGTGGTTATCACGTTGATTTAGATGATGGCCTTGATCTTCCGACCAGGGCGACTCAAGAATTTCGTCCTTTCATACGTCGCCTTCCAGAATTCAAGTTTTGGCTAGGTATCGTCAAATCTACCTTGATTGGGTTGTTCTGCTCGATGTTCGACTGTTTTAATATTCCTGTATTCTGGCCAATCTTGGTTATGTATTTTATAACGCTCTTTTGCATTACGATGAAGCGCCAGATTAAGCATATGATAAAATATAGATATCTTCCTTTTACCCATGGGAAACCAAAGTATCAACATCAGCCAGCACCAACACCTCCATCGTAGATATTTATAGTAGTATAATTAAAATGAGAGCTAATTTAATTTCAATCGAATGCATTTTAAGATAAAAGATACATACCAATACATATAACAATTACTGTTACAAATTATGATAATTACCTTAATTGCTACTACGTTTAGTTCTAGTTCACGTTAATTGCAGTTGAGCGCAATTCTATTCATACGGTGCAAATGATTCTAGCTTTGAATTTCTCTATAGAATGCTTTTGTTATTATATGTTCGTGTGATATAAATCCGTGTGCTGTTCCTTTGCAAAATTGCCGGAAACGTTTTTGGTAGTTGTAAAGAAATAAAAGGATATGATTTTCCCAGCTGTTAGTTCGTAACGTCTTATGTTCTTCTTTGTATTCATCGTGAGTGGTATGTAGTTAAAAGATGTAATAAGACTTACGATAAGTATTCCACCTTCCCCGTTTCAACGAAGTGGATTTGACATTTGAAATGACTCGTTGTAAATAATATAAAACAGTTATTTCGTATAAAAGTTTGTAATATATAGTGTAGCTAGAGATGTGAAATTCTATTTAAATTATATATTCCAGGTTGTTATCGATAGTTCAGCCATTCATGATTTGTGTTTTTGGGTTGGAATAAACCGTGCACGATCAGTCAGCCACTGAATATTGAGTATCAGATTGAAGTACTTACTTATCGTTAGTAATTTGTAAACGTATGAATCAAAAGTTATAGCTTCAAATTCATTTCCATATCATGGACTTAACAAGGACGCAGCTTAGGTTGGAGTTACGTTATACTGTTATCAATCAGCATAATATGGCTTTATTGCAATCATTATCGTTTTTAATGTAACATAATGAATTTTCTACACTCTGGTTATGATACTGCCTAAGGAATGATATTCGAAACAATCAGTACTACTACTGCTAACACATTGAAGGTTTTTTATGGTTACGAAGACTTGATGAACATGAAGAGATCAATATACAATCTTAAAATTAAGGCATAACTTCACAACTTCACAGAGGCAATTCTGTCAATTTTTTTTGTATTTAGATCCAAATTCTGTTAGTATAATAATATCTTTTGATACGGATGACAAGGTACTTTCACGTCATTGAATGTTGAGGAAATAATATGTGTTCTTTTGCGAACATAAATTTCGGTATTTTCAAGCTTCTGCATGAATATATATGGATATAAGAAGAATTATCTTGTTCAGCAGCTTGATTTTGGTTGAGTAGGTTTTGCTTGCACAAAAATGAGTACATTTGAAAAGGGTGTGTATGAGGCTTATATTTATTTTATAAACTGCTCACAACCCTTAAATTCGTTTCAGTCACATAGTCAAGCAATAACATCTAAGAAATATGACACTCGCCTATACTATTCTTACTGTTGACCTATATAATGTGTAGGGTAGTGAGATCTTTTTGTTGTGACTTAGATCAAAAATTGAAGGATTCGTGGACTCTTATTATGTCGTGTACGTAAAACTGAAGAATGAAAAGGAATTCACATTTTGAGATCATTTTCTTAGTACCATAAAAAAGTAAGTATCATCGCAATACGCTTTTGCTGAGAAGCATTTTACAGATAACCCGAAAAAGTAGAATCTATATATGTGTACCTAACAGAACTATTCTCCTATTGGGTTGGGCATCAGGACATGCGACAAATTTGGTGTAGTAGAATGCAGAAGCATTTGGAATGATTAAAATACGATTGTTCTGCAAGAAGTCACAATTTCAGAGCTGCGTAAGCATAGCTTCATTCGCAGCTATGTATATATCTTTGATATGACTCCGGAGGTATGAAGTGTTTCAAATTAGTTACATGATTAGAATCAGCGGCACGAAGTTAGCCATCTAAGCATGGATTTCCCAAACTAGTCCTCAAGTATTCATAAGCCACGCTTACGAACTGAAAGCATAAAAGAGATCTTTCATAACTTCACATGGACATGGTCCAATCGATTGAGATACAGATGACAATAAATATTTTTAACATACCCACAAACCCTAGGTACTGGGACCAGCAGCATTTTCTGCAGGAGACTGTACTGGGTGTTGTCCTCCTAGTTGGTTAGACTTATTTAGAGACATTCGAGAGCTGAAAGAAAGGACAATATGTACATAGCACACATTAAAGCCAAAAAGCACACACATGCATAAGGAAGGAACGAAGTACGATTGTTAAGATTTGTTATATCTTTAAAGAAATTATATACATCCATCCGCCTTGGAATGTACCAACGAGGGCATCCATGTAATATTATGTGTCGAAACCTTTATAGTTCGTACTTACCGTATTTGACCGGCTAAAAGTGGATTAACTGCATACAACCAGTCTTGCACGTCTTTATCATTAGGTGGCTGGAATGTGTATGTTTTATCCTTCGAAGCAAGGCTGGACACAGAGCAAAAATAAATTTATAAGCCGAGTGTTCCACTTTGAAGAATTGGGGCATATATTTAACGTGGACTATAACAAATTCGTCTTACGTGAACATATTAGAAAGTGGTCCTTCTGCATCAGGATCATAAATAACTTGAGAATTGGCTAAATTCAATACATTTCTCACTACGGGATCTTTTTCATCACGATACAAAAACACGTATGGACGACGGACAACCTGTTGTTCCAAGTATAGCATGTAGATATGAGTATGCCATAATATATAACTCGATAAAATCTTAAAGTTTTGATGTGGAAAACTTTTCACTTACGATCCATCGCTTTCTCCATACCCCACGACGATCATCACAGACATGCAGATAACCCTTTCTGGATATGATGGGACTAATGCGTACTTCTTCTATCTCTGGAACGTATAGATACAGTTCTTTCGTTGGAGACGATGGAGTGGTTCTGGAAGTCATATTTGCTCCACCCATGTTTAACATATTTCCTCCTAATATTAATGATCTAGGTCGTTCTGGCCTCGATGATTTATTCTGCTCTGGAAGAGTTCTGAGATGCAGATAACACATAGAATGTGAAATTAATAATTACACCTTTAATTGTCATTTCAATTGCAATAATAATTGCAAGAACTTACTCAGTAGAGGGAGATGGAGTTAAAGACATGGCTTCGTAAGCCTGTTCTGAATTTTCATCGATCATTCCAGAACCCGCACCATTACCATCCTGCATCAACATAAATATGTACATTTATATCGCAAAACGAACAATAGCAATTCTCCACAAAACTAAATCATCATGACTTGCGATTAGTTAGAATTGGTGAAATCGTGTGAATACCTTGTGAGTTCCTTGCATTAAGCTTAGAAATTTTACTATCAGAGCCATTTCGTGTTGAGATAATGGAGCGTCACTATTAGAGGTGGATGTTGACCTGCGGACAGTTACCGTATGTGCGTTGATCATACCTTGCTTAGCTGCCATATTACAAACCTCCTGCAAGAATCCATGAATCCATTTAAATTATACGATATTGCGAATTATATGGAAGGTAATCTATGTCAACGTTATCATCCACACACGAACCTTTTGCTCTTTACTACTCAAATGACTAATTTCTCCATTCATTCCCTTCATGAAGTCAGGGCTCATTGGCTGCGATGGGAGAAGTCCTTCGCGTAAGAGTAAAGCGTGTCTCACTTTCTCCACCTCTTCCAATCTCCTAATTTTCTCCAGTTCCCACTGATGATCAAAAAGGAGTGAATCCCCTAATGGTCTCCAGCCGGAAAGATTCTCCTCTCCCCGAACGTATGCAGTGCTAGTATCTAAAACTCGTCTAAATCGGCGACTGCTTCGACAGGATGCTGGCGCACAAAAAAAATACATTCAAGGCAGTCAGCGAGCTTACTCTAATTGTTTTAATTGTGAGCAATAAATTTCTCTCAGATAGCTTACAGAAGTCGTTTGCCCTTCGAAGTAGCATTTCATAAAGACCCGTAAGCCTATTCGCATCCGTGGAGCATTTACTTTGGAGGAACAAGTTTTTAATGGATCGTGCACCCGACCTTCCTTGAATAAGGACGCAGAGGTCCTTTGTAACTATTGCTGGCTGACCACAAGATTCCAGCTGGAAAGCACGAGAAAATAGTAGTAATTCTCACAATACCCCATTGCATACTTTCTCTTAAAATATTACTTTCACTTCCCTTTCATGGAAAAAGGGAGAGAGATGCATGTCGTACAAGCGACAAGGGAAAAGGGGAAAGTCGTAACACAACTCTAGTACAACAGAGAATATAACTGACCTCCAAGTACGCAGAAATAGTTAAAAACACATGTTCTCCAGAGGGAGTAGCCCGGTTGAGTAGTACAGAATTGTGCAAACTGGAATCCCATGCTCCTTCAAATCTAAATAGAGTTTTATCTTCGCTGAGACATTCCAAGTACTCTCCAGGGAATAATCCAAGGCTAAGGACATGATTATCCTGTTCTTCATTCCCAAACTCTTCCTCCATTTTACATTCTGGAGTGGTTCGGATACGACCTATTTGTAAAAATAAGGAATTCATAGTTCAGTCACTTGTACATCACATTTATGAGCAGATAGGAAGGGAAACATTCTTTATTGTGTTATTTTATGATCTTGAATCGTTCTGGTATTCCTTCACTTGTGCGAATCTTAGGATGGAAAGCACAATTATGCAAAAGGAAATCTAATTGCTTTCCGAAAAGTCTTCTGTAATGCATTTATGTTTATATAATGTTTCGAGTAGATGTGTATTTTATTCTCTGCACATAACTTACCAACCAACACTTCTCGGACATCTCTCCATTTTACATCTTCATCCGTTTCATGTACAATCGTGATCCGAATACGACGTTGAATTCCTTGGTGCAGCACAAAAACGCCTCTGCATGGTAAATGGTCTCCGTGAGTGATCGTACATGGAAGATACTCTCCATTTGGTGCTAATTCGCATATCTCAAACCAGACGAGAAGTTCCAGCCGCTTGGCAATATGAGATGTGGGCATGATTGCATTAGAAGGTGAAAGCAGTAGTGCAGCGCTGGTATGAGTGACTGCAGCTGTTGCTGCTGATGGTGGCAATGGAAAACGAGTTGATCGCACTGGAGCTGATATTGGAATTGGTGGTTGGAGCTGGAGACGACGAGGCGGATTACGATTTAGTGCACTCCTGAAATAAAAAATTCATGCATTTATTATGAGTGTGAGTGCACTTTGAGCGTCATAAAGCGAAGAACAGATTGGGTAGTTTCATTATAGAGTTGGTGTCCATAATGCGAAAATGTGTGACGATAATAAAATGATGTCCGGATATAAATGAATAAAATGGGGAAAGGAAATGGAGATCTTACTGTGTAAGTGGATCCTGTTTCGCGTCCTTATGAAGAGGATGTTGCTGGTAATGACCAAAGACTTCAAAGAGAAGTGGCTGTGATTTTACATATTCTACGAATGCATTATTAACCGTCACTGTGATCTAAAAGACGAACAAAATTTTCATTTGCAACATCATACCTTTAACTAGCTCATAAAGGAAATGTAGCTAAATTATCAAATTACAAGAGCATCGTTTGAACTTACGTTTTGAGAATATGAGTACAAGATAGACATCCCTTTTCCATGATTCCTAACGGGCTCTGTTGAGAATGTTTCGTTGTTCAAGTGGAGAAATCTAGGTGGGAAAAGTTTGCACAAAATAAATCAGATTAGCTCCATCAACACATCAAAGTAATCTTCTACGAAGTCAAGAAAATGCATAGTCGCCTGAGAGAAAACACAGGGAGGAAGAGAAAGTTTGCTCTTGCAACTGCGACAGCAATGTTACTCTAGAGAATTCAGATTTTCCTTACTTGAACTGAACAAAGACGTCAGAGAACTCCTGATCAATGCCTGTGGCTGCAACGACTGTCACTCTAAAATGATATTCTTGACCGAGCTGCAGTCGAGAAAACTTTGGAAGAATGGCATCCTCTGTTTCCTGATTGTCCTTGTATTGATACTTCATGAGGAGGGGAGCATACTCATCGAAACTTATTTTAGCACTTTGTTTCACACTGTTCGCGTTAAATACCTCGTTGCTCCCATTCTCCTGCTCACTCACGCTCTCAACTTGCACAATAACTTTGAGATAGCCCTTCACATCTCCGTGCTCGTTCACAATGGGGATGCGCTCATGAGATAAGGAGACCGGATATAAGAGATTACTCAAGTAGACATAAGATCTGCCTATGATGCGAAACCAAGGGAAGCGGTCGTAGAAGGGATCCGAGGACTCATTTTGGTTGCTGTTGTTTGCAGACGGTGTTGAGATCGGGGATGTGGGTGAAAGTTCAAAATTGAAGTTTTGGTACATTTCTCTCATTAACTCAAGCCGATTCCTAAAAAACATTGCTCTCATTAATTCATGCCCATTCCTAGAAAACAATGCATAGAGACGTAGTTGAGCTCATTTGTTGCAGGAAGGGAAGAAAATTAGGTCTGACTGATTAAAGTAGTAGCATATATCCAGTTGAGCGTCCACATTCGTTATTTATACACAAATTCATATAAGCTCATGCATTATATATTACCTGAGTTTATCCAAGGACCAAATGTGTGTCGCTCCATTTTTCATATCATGTACTTCCACTGCCACAACTGTGCCCGGAGTATCCAGATCCCTACCATCGTGGTCGTGATCAGTGTCATTCGAATTTACGACAAACTCAGTTGGTATCGGCGAGTAATAAGTGTCGGTGAGAAGAGTGAATTGAAATTGCACCTGGAGGATTTCACAATACATATGTTTACCATTTAAATTATCTTAGGTATAACATCGACTTTCTCTGAGCCGGAAGTCTTAGATTGATTTTCGTGTTTCTTTCTTTATGTCTGCGTCTATATTACCTTCTTCTTTAGTTCAACAGAAATAGCATTTGCTTCTTTCAAGAAAATTGCGTTGCCCCACAAGTCATCCCGTAGAGATGTAAATCGGTGTGTTTTCCACTTTCGAAAAGCTCTCAGAGCCAGTTCGTATTCTCGCTCTGACCAGTTTGCAATATCATTGCTGGGATCATCTTTAACAAAGCGACATACAATCATGTACTTTACTTTATCGTTCACGGGCTAAGTGCATTTTTTAACTCCAAGAACTTTTAAAAATATATTTTTTACATTGCTCCTCCTCATAGTCATGCTCCATATATGATTGCATCATTTGATGGCTATCTTCGGTTGCCGATGTCATCGTACTGTACATGGACATGGTCATTGACTGTTCCTCCACTTGCCGTTGGAGTGCATCAATGCGAGCTTCGTAGTTCTAATTTGGAGAAATACCAACACACGTTTTGTTTGCAAAAGAAGCTTTGCTGATGCCAAGTCAAGTGGAAAACGAAGCATCTGGTGAAGTTTCCATCATTCTGACATATATTAAATCGTACCTTTCGCTGTTGCTCAAATGCATTGTCAGCTTCCTCCTTCTCCTTCCGGAATTGTTCTTCCAGCGCCATGAGACGCTTCTCCATCTCAAGTTTCAGGTCAATACCTAAAAAAGCGGGTTGGAGGATGCGATGAAAGTTTGTTTGCTCATGCAACTTTATAGCTAGTTTCCTATATGTGTTTTTTCAAGCGAGGATGAGGATACTACTACAGGTAGTAGTATATACCTTGTTGCTCAAGAAGTTCTACTTGAGCAGTGTCCCAATCACATTTGTCCGTTGTTTGAATGGGTCGCCTACTCTGCGCTGCCACTTGACTAGGGTTGTTAAATCTGAAGACATGATTTTTCCCAAGAATAACTCTTGAGCCTGAGACGAGCTCGGTGGGCTCATCAATTTTGATTCCGTTCACATAACATTGCGCTCCAGCAAGAGGAACTAATTTCACAGTGTTATCAACATTCTCGAAGAAGCAGTGCTGATCCTCGATGAATGCTCCATAAAGTTGGATATCCTATCATCATTTAACCATAATAAATGTATTGTCCGTGAACCAAGCGCATACGAGTAGTGTTCGTTCATCCAAGGAAGACCGAAATCTTCCGCTGTGGTGACGGCATAAATAATGTTCACTTATGAATACAAATGCCTTTTTACCTGAGGCGTTTCAGAGGCAGCGGAACCAACTCTCGTTACACCATCCTTGATATAATAGAGGAGGCATTCACTCATAAATGGATCTTCATTGAGATTGACAAGATGAGGGGTCTTCTTCGGGCTAAAAACGCCAACCGTCCCACCTTCCCAACGAAAGAAAGATAGAAAAGGGTAACGTTAACGTAAGTACAATAAAGCATGAAAAATAACGCATGACATTCTAGCTCCACATATTTAGGAGCATCGCGAGTATGCCTATACATTTGCCACCGTAATGTCATCATGACGGTCGGAGTTCACAAGCTGATAAGAGTTTTCGGCTTGAGTGCTTCCAAAGCATATATAGAATATCAAGTGAAAGTGGCTGTGCTCTAACGCTCATTTCATTTCATTATGTAAGTAAAGCATGAACAGAACACACAATTCCTTGTAAATGGAAAGGAGCCGGAGCCTTACGGCAAAAACTTGTCATTAAATTACCTCTGCCTATTAACCTTTTTTGATAGTGCATAAAAGCACAACCACCAACCATGTGAAACACAAAAACTCGTGCAAAACCGAAGTGAATGTATATGAAAGAATGATGCGCATAAAATAGACAACAGCTCTTCAAACACATTCTCTTCAACTCACCATCTTCCTTCACAGCAACACCCATCTCCGCGAATACAGCTTCCCTTTGCATCCTGATTTGTTCCGTTCTTTTCAATTTGTCTTCCCAAGTTTCATTTAGTTCTAAAAATAAAAAAGAGCATGGGTGTAGAACAAACATTGCAAGTACAGCAAACAACAGAAATAACCCCTTGTCAGTTTTATATTATGTATGAGGTTTGAGATATGCCCATTTTTACATCAAATATATACGCCATTTTGTTTCATACTAGTTTCATTCAAAGCATGCTCATACAAATTTCCCTAAGGCTATGGGTGGGGGCTCTCGTCCGGTATAAAGATACTTTCACTTTTCACCAAGGGAGAAAGTCAAAAGTGAAACGTCCTAATTTACAAGAAGTGCTGCGATATACTCTCATCCACTCCATTTATATCACATCATCATCATAAACCATTGGGGTGGGTTGAGACATGATAAAATTGAGAAATGAAGGGGAACCTCGAGGGGCTTCATGGTTCATTTAGATTGCGACTTGATGGAAAATATGAGGAAAGAGCAGCAGAGAGTGTATGTGTGTGTGCATTATGCATCATCTTCCGAAACCCCGACCAAAATGCTGCACTCTAAGCAACAAGTAGGCGCTTCCTCCCGTTTACACGGTTCATAAGTTACATCGATAGCGAAAATGGGGAAAATTTGTGCAGCGAGACAAGTCAGCTTCACTCAAGCAGATAAACTTTTGTATGGTTTATAGCAAATAGGTAGTTGATGTATCCATTTAATATTGTATGAAAACTTTCTCCAGGGAGAGAGGAAAAGACTTTATCAGTAAAAGTAGAGAAGCAATATTCAGTCATTATGTCTGTTGTAATTACCTGCAATCAATTTTTCATTCGCATGAAGTTGGTCTACAGCTTCCTCCGCTATGCTACTTGTGCTCTCGATCCCTCTCCGTACAGAATGCCCAGCGTTCCTGTTCACCACAGCCGACTCGGAGGAAGATGTGGTGTTGGCGTTCTCTACATCTGCATCCGCATCAGCCTCAGAAATTTCTCCTCCTTCGCTGACAACTACGCCTTCCTGCTTGAGTAGAATTTTCAGTCTTCGGATTTCCTCCTTCAATTCTCTAATCAGTTTTGCATTTGCATCCTCATTAACAACCGCTTTACACACTATTTGCTTGGCACGATCAGCATATCTGATGAAAAGATTAAAAATTGAAAGGGAACATTAAGGCCCTGTGTGGTTGTTAATTAGACTGTCATCCTTGTAAAGGAGAAGAAGTGGAGAAACTTTTTTCTCTCTCTCAAATTCCATTTAAGCAACTTTTCTTAATCATCTCTCCACTACACATCTGCTCATGAAGTCATTATCATTTAGATGTTTCACGGACCTGAGTGTTGACAAAGTCTCTTCGTAATTAATATCGGCAGGACTAATGGCAGCTATCATGGCTGTCTTAGAGTTGCCACCTAGACTTTCACGGAGAAGCCAAGTTAGAACAGAATCTCGGTAAGGTATGAAATCCCCTTTCTTCTTGGATGACGTCTTCTTTGTCTGTGGGAAAGAATATTATTTTACGTATTAGCATCATGGATGGGAGACGACGATGAAAGCCTATTTATAATCCGTTTGTAGTGTGTGAAAAGATGTGAAGGCAAGCGTATGTATCACGGCTCGACAAGCAAAGCTAACACCAGGAATCTAGGGAGTAAGAGCATTGCTAGATTCCATCTAGAGATAGTTCCCTTCATTGCATATTTTTTCGGAGTAACTTATTTCGCACCGTTGGTAGAAATTTTCATACGCCCATAGTATCAGAAGAGAGAGTGCCTATATAGACTTCTTTCTCCGCAGATGTAGGCAAAACGTAGACGACGACATGACATGGCATGGTGCTACACTTACCGAACATTCTGCCAATGCTGAAATTACTTTTCCCAGGGTTGTCAAGCTTTTATTGATATTTGCTCCTTCCTTCAGTCTTGTGCCCTTTGCTCCTGTGGAATCTGCTCGCTCAGATCCTGCCAAGTCGACCAATGAAATCTTGGAAACCTAAAAGCAGAAATAATTATATGAACATGTGTATCTAGTTTGTGCTTTGGTGGTTTTCAGCATTGCACAAACTTTCTCTCATTCATCATTATCACGTGTCATGTTTCATGTCACTTTATTATAATATTCCCGAATACTTTTAGAATTGAAATTTCCTTCAGGAATTGACATGATGGCGATTGGCGAAGCATGCAAATCGACGAGATTCTAAAATAACTTTTCGCTTGTTTCAGCAAAAAATCATACCTTTTCAGCTGTCAAGTTAGTCATCATGTCAAGCCGTTTCTGAGTAAAGATGATTGTGAATACTGCATGAGATCGAGAGCTAGTCTCATTCATATTGGTGGCTGCCACAGTCCTAGCTTTATTCCCAACATCCATTAACTCGTGTATGTCGCTGTACGAGGTTACAGCCAGTTTGCTCAGATCTTCAACATATGGAAGAGGAGGAGGGAGTTGGAGTATTGCCACAAATAACGAACACATTCTTCGTATTCAAAACTTAATCTAGACTTACCTTCCACGTATGGTCCCAAAAGTGGATGCTCTCTAACTTTGAGATTCCCTTTGTTTTGTGGATTCAGCAGATCCCTTACTCGCTCACAGTATATTTCCATGTAACTAACCTACACAAACCAAGAGGAAAATCGTATAATAAAGCACTGCATCCCGTACCTTTTTAAGGTACTTGAGCATGAGTATCTACACATGTATGCATACATGTACTCTTGTTGTGGAATTTGTATTTTGGGAAAGGGATGAAGTTGTTCAAGAAAGTTAGTGAAAGCGTTCTACTAGATTGCACTATTGTATTCTTGTCTATGGAAAAAAGTTAAAAATGCATTGCAAACCTCTACGGAACATTGGAGACCTTCCTTGTCTTCGTGAATTCTTGTAAATAAATCCTTACAAAGTTGGGGAATGATGCCTTCTTGACCTTCTTCTTGTTTGCCCATCATCGTATAACTTTTCCCCGCACCGGTTTGCCCGTAGGCGAATATACATACGTTGTATCCTATAAAAAATACGATGGAGAATATATATAAAAAGCCTGTTTTGGCACGTTCTCGCAACCTATTCTCCTTCATTACACATCAAACATCAGCATAATCATGTGGTCTTAAGAGTTCTTCTGCAATAATGCTCTTGTGGTTTTGCCATGAATGAACTCATAAGTAAGTCGCACTGGAACAAGAACATAAGAAGTGTGGCAAAGTATATGGTGAGTGGTGAGCAAATTACATGCTCCCTATTTGAATCCATGATCCATTACACACTGCTAAAGTAATTAAAAATGGGTTTCTGGCAATGTCACCAAATCTTCTCATTTTTAACCTTTCTTCACTGGCCTTCACACTCTTCTGCTTTGCTTTGTTCTCTCCTCCGTATTTCATTCTGCTGGTAGCATTTTTCTGACGTATTTTTGGCCGAACTGTTAAATGAAAGTCCCATATGTTTTGTTTGTCGTATGCTATTCTCTCGTCATAAATCTTTTTGCACAAAGAGCACAGGGGAAATTCAGCAGAGCATGAAGAAGATGAGAAGATGCAAGGTGACTTTCACCCACGTTCCTAGCTCTCTCTTCGCACAATCTAATGCATTAAACATTTGGTGGCACTGACATCTCAAAGTGTGGAAGCTACAAAAAATTTGTCTCGAGGTGTAAACCTGAACGTGTTGCATTCAAGTTTGAAGTTTGTGTTTTATATTGTAAATTATTCTTTGAACTTGTTATCCACCAAAGCTTGTGTAAAGAAAACAAGGATAAAATAAGATTATAAAATTCTAATTGTCCTCTTTAGTATCTATTGTATGTTTTCTATGCTAGGCTCGTATGTTCAACGTATGCTCGCCGAGTGCTTTTATAAACCAAGAACAACCAAGTAATTATAAATTTTACTTTCTATGTAAGTCGTCAATTATAGTAGTTCTGCATAACTCCAGAAATTCAAATTGAAAGTTTGCTCTAACGAGATTTACCGTAGGTATGGTCTGCGTAGCGATTTGAAAGGGAAATAAGTTTTTGAGATTTTGCAAACTTTCTCCCATACTTTCGGCATTTGGAAGAACTTTATCTACCTCGACTCTGAATACTACATACACAATTCACAATGTAGTTTTCTATTGGACCAGTTTACCTAGAAGCATGCATAAACTCCCATTTGCAGAATGCGGAACATTTTCAATACTGAAATTGAAATATGTATTACCTTCGAAAGCATGCAAGAGCATCTCTTCTCCAATATCCTGGTAGACTTTCGTTTGTGATGCAAACGCTGTGTCGGATGGCTGGAAAAATAAAAATCCTGCATTACAATTCAATCATGCTGCTCAAGTTAGTCCCATTAAGATCCATTGGAAAACTTTGCGTATTCAAATACAATACGTAATGGTTATTTCCCCAAAAATAGCCTTACTTCATCATGACTATGAAATCTTAAGTGCGAAAAATATTGAGGCTACGTTTTAATATGTTGTCGTTGCCACTGTTTGCAGTGAACATCATAGCACACGATTCCAACTTATGATTATATGAGTCAGACATACTACATCGACCTATAAGCAAATATACATGCAATAATTCTAAAAACAGAGCAAGAAAAGTTTCTTACATCGGTAAAGCTCCAGTATGAATAGTCATAGTTGAAGGACTTTGGAGGATCCTTGCCAGATGATTTAGGATTTGTGATTACTGTAAAAAGAAGTACCAAGAGCAAAAAATTATTTTCATCCTCGGAGTGAAAAATGGATAATTATGTGCGTCATTTTATAAGCAAATTGTATCCACACGATGATGTGTAGCTTATTCGATGGCCTACATAAATTAATCAAATCAGGCCAATATTCAAAGCAATACGGTACTATCTATACATACTGACTAGATTTACACTTAAGCAATTAATTTAAGCTACATATCCAAATCCAACATCTTAATCTTGCGCCATAAAAGTTTGTCCAACTCTGTGGGACTGCTTTGATATCATGTCCTAACCATGCACAATAGTTCGTTCTTTTGGCAATGCCTTTCCAACAAGTCAAATGGAAAATCCCAGGGAAATTTGCAGATCGGAATATTTTTCTTGTGTCTTGTGTCTCCTGCTGCGTTGCTCAACAAAGCACATCGTCATTAGTCATTTGTTGAAAACTTCTAATCTATTCGTCAAATTCAGCCATCTATAGTGCCTCAAAGTCGATTCACAACAAAATTAAAAGATAAATGACGTTTTGGGTATACATACTTAATTGCTCTCATTTCAATTACGCTCCAGCAATCAGTTTCATCCGTCATAAATGAAATTATTGTCAACTTGTCAATACTACATCATGCACCTATGCGGGCCCACTCACATCATTTCATTTGCAATAAAAATGACTCGCCTGGGAATCGCTGCACTTGAGTAGGAAAACAAGTGATACATGATAATAATGTGTCTCTGAACTTTCTCCTTTTGCAACTACCATGACGTAAGCATAATTTTCTACGTGTTTCTCTCCACATGCTCTTTCGGAGGTGATAGGAATCTCTGGTGAAAGCATTATCATGATGAAGATATTACGCTTTGTAGAAGACCGTCGTTACTCGTTAATATTCCAGGCAATTCTTATGTAGGTAGGCAGACATGCACAGCGCATCTCAAGGTGAAAGGATGGTTTGCGATTTAAAAAAAATGACTTACATGTTGTGTTGTCCTCCATTTCAATAATGCACTGGCTATCATTTGTAATTTCACGATTGTTAAAGGGTCTCACCCTCACGGCCACTTTCACCGAAGACATTTTGATCTTCTTTCACTCTAGCTCTATTCTCTTCCTACTTAAGATTTCACGTTGCAATAATTTATCAAATCCTAGTAAAAATATGGATAGTTTGTAGAAAACACGTAGAGAGCGATGAGTTAATGTGGAAATGCCTAGTTCACTAAATAAAATTAGTTACGCTACTTATTTTCTCCACTCAAGACAAGACAGAATGACTATATAGAGCATTTTTAGCACGATATACAATGAGCAACTACAAGTACATTTTTGCTATATTATGCACTCTTTACAAAGAAGCTTAGATTAAATTGTTTCCTTTCTCCCTTAATGAAAAAAACAAGGGAAAATCATTTGTCTTATTTTTTCTATGTACAAGTTAAACTGGGCTACTCCTAGAGACTTGGACTGACTGATTCACCAGAAGGTTTTTCTCTACTGGAGCTCCCCAGTATGGTATTCAGATTTACCTAAGTGAATCAGCTATTTCCACCAACTGGTCCTGTCTCCTATTTCTCTCTCTCTCAAACACACACACACACACACAATCCTTCTTGAATAACATAGCATATCGAGGTGGTTGCCGTGCTGTCACTCCCTATACCCGGGTATTTGCGGGAAATCCTCCCACATTGGATGCGCAGAATCTTAAGAGAAAGTTTTAGCTCTGAAAATTCCCATTGGAAAGAGTATGGCTTATATATATTGTATGAACATATGAGAGCGTGTGTGAGTCGTCGTCTGATGTCTTTTTTCGTATATCGAGGTCTGGGAAAAAGGAATAGAAGAAAGAACACATACAGACCGTTCCTTTCTGAGTTGGAGAAATATATGGATGCATGCAATGCAATATAATACGTTCGAAGCTGATGTGCACCGTCCTCAATAAAAGAGAGTATTAAACCGTTTCACTCTTTCACTATTACAATGAATACATATACATGTGGCAATTTTCCATGTCTACTATATCTCGTGCACTCGTGTGCTAGTACTCATAAGCCAATTTTCCTTCTTGTTTTTCCTTACAGCAGACGACGGGGATTTCCAGAGCGTATCTGGAGGAGGAAAAAAACAACCTTCTGCTGCATATTATGGATAGATGCAGCGGTACTAATGCTGGAAATGGGGTCGTTTTTTTTCTTTCTCTGTTTTCTCCAATCTGTGATTTTTTTAAACACATATTCTCGCATAGAGAACTTGGGAAAGTTTTGCTTGTACTGTTATATTTATACTAGTCGAGGTGGAAAAAATGCGATTTATATTATTGGGTATTGGAGTTCCAGGAAAAGTGTCCAATTGGTTTCGCATTTTTCATGAATCTTGTTCAATAACTCCAGGGCGAAATTGGTCATAATGAAGGATAAAATAACACCGTCATATGTATCGTGGTGGCAGTGTGAGCGGCTTCCTAAATGAATTCTTTATGGGACTTGTGTGTCTTTCGGTGAAAAGAACATGCTCTTTATCGTCACTTGGCTTTAGCTTTGGCTTGCAAAACCAAACCACGATGCGCACTTATGTTTAACTCATGAACGATGTATTCGACAATACCTTTCTTGAATGGAATACATTATATACACGGACCTTCGCAATTCACCTAGCATTAACTTTCCTCGCATTCTCCGCTAATTAATTCTGATTTCCACTTGGCTCCTCCATGCTCCCTATAATCGTGCCTGAGGTGGGATATCAGCGAAATAGTAATTGGAAAAGTGTACATGTGATGAATGTGTATATTATGCTTTCCTTTCCTATCCTCACACATGCCTTTAGCTACGAAATCATTAAAACTGCATTAAACCATTAAAAATGTTTAAAAGTGAATATAAAACAACCGAAGAGAAAGTCCAAAACAGAAATTACAGCGAGAAAGTGGGACCTAGAGAGAGATGAGTCATGCACATTGGGAAAAGCCATAGACTGCCTATATATCCCTGCAAACAAGTGTATAGGTATAGGGTGAGGCTTGCAGACAGCCTATCTTGTTTTGTGTATATCTGCAATATGGGTGGTCCAATCCAAACTGGAGTTCCACAATGGAACATGTGAGTGCTTTGGGTATTGTGCACCCACCGGCAACTTCAACAGCGAGTGTTTCTATACACAAAATCAATAGAGAATTGAGAGTGAGATGTGATTTAGACAAAAAAACACCTTGCTCCTTGTTACTGAGTTTACGTCTTCACGATTTTCTCATTCTAGTCACATGTGTCACACACGAAATAATCACGGCTGAAGATAATAAAAACGGTTAGTGTGCCGGTAACGGACTAGTACAGAGTTTGGGGGAAGGAGGAAATGGAAACTAGGCGCAGTTGATTGGTGTATATAAAACAAAACATTGTAAACAATAATCAATAATTGAGAAAAGGAGATTGCATCATCTACTATTATGTATTAGTCATTAGTGCTATAATTGTTTTCCTGGATGGGTACAATAGGAAAGAGGTGAGTAAAGATTTAACTAATTGGAGTAACTTGTAAATGTAGTTTGTATTTGTATTGCGGCATGGAAGGGACAGACTGACAGTGACAGTTGGTGTCAGCTGGATGTGTAAACAAAATCATATGCCTGATTGCTGATTATGACATTTTTGTTACGTTTTCTAGTGATGAACCATGAACCATGTTTACATGGCGTTCTTGAGCAGTGAAAGAAACGCTTTCACTTTCTAGAACTGTAACACCCATACCCATCAAATTATCCCTGTGGACCCTACGGTTGACGGTCACATCCCATAACATCAGACGAAATTATATAACTTCAGCTGGCTGATTTAACTCCCTTCATCTTTACCCTTCAAAATGTGGCGAATAAGCAACAGTAACAGATCGCTTCAGTGCGCTAGAATAATTATAAGCTCTAATAGTGGAGGACAGTTTGGGAGTGATCGAGGAACGGTAGTACAAATACCTCGGAGGGAATTTGCAATTCTCGTGGCAAGGGCTATCAAGGGTGCCTTAAAGCTA
This sequence comes from Heteromurus nitidus, assembly GCA_034687055.1. Taxonomy (NCBI): domain Eukaryota; kingdom Metazoa; phylum Arthropoda; class Collembola; order Entomobryomorpha; family Entomobryidae; genus Heteromurus; species Heteromurus nitidus. The sequence goes on along the minus strand of JAQFZW010000002.1, from coordinate 204,724 downwards.
AGATATCTTGTTCTTGGAGGGGCTGCCGCAGGAGGTCTCAGTCTGCATCAGGTATTGGTGTTTAATGTTCATTTTTGTTCATTAATTGATATTTTGTGTTGAGTTGTTGAGAGAACTCCTCTGGAATTTTTTTGTATTTTCTCTTGAACAGTCTTACAAGTCATGGAAGGATAATTTACCAGACATGACCTGGCTCCAGGAGCTGCTCCCACCTCCAGAAAAGGTTGATGCATGGCAGGGATCGGTTATGGAAATTAGGGACAAAATTAAAGATTTCGAAATTGATCCAAAATATGCAGAGATGGGTCGGGAAAGGATGCTCAGTTTACGGGAATGGTTTGATGAAAGGCTAGACAGAGCTATTAAAGCTACAGAGGAAGGCGAGGATGACCAACCTGACACAGTTGCCCAAGCGGAAGCTGCAAAACCGACTACAATTATACAGCGGATGACAGCAGGTATTTAAAATACCATTTACCTTCAGTTTCAAGGTTTAAGTTTTGCATTGAAGCTGAAATACTTTTTTTCGCTTCTATCACAGCTTCAATGGCTAGGAAAATTCATGGTTAGTTTTTTCGTTGCTGGCTTCTGAGCAACTGTCAATTTAGTTACCCTTCCCTTCAGTTGCACACACATACAAGTCCACTTCTCTATTCTGGCTCAGCTATATTCAGGTAGTTTTTACGTTTATAAGTTTTAACTGTGTGTTGTGTTTCGTGTGACATTTTCAGCAGCCGAGGCACAACAACGAACCTCTATGTTCGGCAAAAGCAGTAGTGAGAAAATTGGTAAACAACTACATAATATTTGTATATATTTAAAAATTTAAATCAATAAATATTCGGAAAAGTAATTTATATTCTGTTTAAAAAATTCTATAGACTCATTATACGGTCGTGTTGAGCAATTACAAGAAGAATTAATTAAAGTGCAATTGAAGTATCAGAAAGAAATAGAAAAATTAGAGAAGGACAATAAGGAGTTGAGAAAGCAACTACTACTTAAAGGCAAAGATACTCTGGTCAAAAGAAATGTGAAAGTAAGTAAAATGTTTTATCATGAGTTATTCAAATATTTAAATTTATTTTTTCATATCAGTAGTAAGAATACAATACTTATGAATTGAAATTCACTTTGTTTGCAGAAGTCCTTAATTGACCTTTACAGCGATGTCTTGGACGAATTAAGCGAATTCGATTCTTCATACAGAGCCGCCGATCATTTACCACGAGTTGTAGTAGTTGGTGATCAGTCTTCTGGAAAAACGAGCGTTCTTGAAATGATTGCTAGGGCTAGGATATTTCCCCGAGGAGCAGGAGAAATGATGACAAGAGCTCCTGTAAAAGTCACATTAAGCGAGGGACCGTACCATATTGCACAGTTCAAAGACTCGTCTAGAGAATTCGATCTCACAAAAGAAAGCGATCTTGTGGATTTGAGACGAGAGGTTGAACTCCGCATGATGAACAGCGTTAGAGAAGGGAAAACAGTTTCGGACCAAGTAATTAGTATGATAGTTAAAGGACCAGGACTCTCCAGAATGGTACTTGTGGATCTTCCAGGAGTGATCTCAACGCAAACCATGGACATGGCTGAAGATACAAAAGATTCCATCATGCAAATGAGTCGAATGTATATGTCTAATCCTAATGCAATTATCTTGTGCATTCAAGATGGTTCGGTAGACGCAGAACGAAGTAACGTAACGGATCTAGTTTCACAAATGGATCCACAAGGAAAGCGCACTATTTTCGTCCTAACCAAAGTAGATTTAGCTGAAGAAAATTTAACGAATCCTGACCGAATTAAGAAGATTTTAGCTGGTCAGCTCTTTCCAATGAAAGCTCTGGGATACTTTGCGGTTGTTACCGGACGTGGAAACGCTAATGATCCCATCGATGCGATCAAGAAACACGAAGAAGATTTCTTTAGAAAGTCAAAGCTGTTCAAGGCAGTCGGATCAACACATGTCACTACAAAAAATCTTTCATTTGCGGTTAGCGAATGTTTTTGGAAAATGGTACGAGAAACTGTTGAGCAACAAGCAGACGGTTTCAAGGCTATGAGATTCAACTTAGAAACGGAATGGAAAAATAACTTTCCTAGACTAAGGGAATTGGACCGTGATGAACTATTTGAAAAAGCCAAAGGAGAAATCTTGGATGAGGTTGTCAATCTTTCTCAAGTTTCTGCGAAGGAATGGGAAGAAGCTATTACCAAGAAGTTGTGGGAGAGTATGAGCATTCACGTTTTCGAAAATATATTCCTGCCAGCAGCACAGTCAGGATCAGCCAACACATTTAATACTACAGTAGACATTAGGTTAAAACAATGGGCGGAGCAGCAGTTACCAATAAAGTGCGTAGAAGTTGGATGGGAAGTACTAAAGCAGAAGTTCATCCAGTTTTTAGATAAGGCCAAATCATCGAAGAACCATGATGACATTTTTGATACATTCAAAGGTGCTGTTGTCGAGAACGCGTTACAAAAGCATGAATGGGAAGATAAGGCGCCTGACGTACTGCGTGTGATACAACTGAACACCCTTGAAGATAGATCAGTCCACGACAAGCCACAATGGGATAATGCTCTTAAATTTTTGGAAGATAGCTTAAAAGAACGATTGACGTCATCAGAAAGTCTATTACACGAAATTGTAGGACCAGGAAGCTTTGAAAAGTGGTTCAAATGGAAATATTCCACAGACGAGCAGAGTCAGTGTGCCTATGTCAAGACTGAAGTTGAACAAATGCTAACCCATTCAAGAAAGCATTCTCCAATGTTAACACAAGAAGAAATGACCGTGATACGTAAAAATGTAGAAAGCAAAGGCGTTAAAGTAGATAACGAACTAATCAAAAAGACTTGGTTTCCAGTGTTTAGAAAATATTTCCTAACTAAAAGCTTAACGAAAGCTTTTGAGTGTAGAAAGGGCTACTGGATGTATTCCAAGGGTGTTGAAGCGGAAATGGATTGCAACGAAGTGGTTCTCTTTTGGAGGATACAGCAAATGCTTAAAGTAACTGCAAATGCATTAAGACAACAAGTAGTTAATCGGGAAGCACGCCGCTTAGAGAAGGAAATCAAAGAGGTTCTGGAGGAATTCGGACAGGATAAACAGAAACTAACTCAGTTGCTCACGGGAAAGCGTGTGCAACTAGCTGAAGATTTAAGTAAGTGTGCACAATGAATAATTTATCAGGATTTATCTGTATGTTGAGATTCATTACTAACTTCATACTTTGTGTTTCCATTTTTCAGAACGAGTACGGCAAATCCAGGAGAAATTAGAGGAATTTATTCATGCTTTAAATTCGGAAAAATAATATATTCAATTCCAATATAAAATAATATAAAGAAATAAAACTCGTTTTCTTGTTGAACCTTTGACAGTTTTGCACTGATCACCTTGCATCTCTATATTTACCCTTCACAGATCTTTATCTCACGAACTTACCTTCTTCATGTCATTATGTCATTACATATTTACATGCCTGTCGGATGATTTGGAAATAATTTCATCATTGCCCTGAATATGCATAAGTGCAACCCTTGTTTAACAAGAGTCCTTCATATTATGTCATTTAGGCATCTTTTTTGGATTGGCGTTGTCAGTGATAAAGTCTTCAATTGATTGATTTACTGTCATCGCATGAGTGATGATGTCATTCTCCCAAGGTGAGCATGCGACTTAAGTGTGAATCAAGTATGTCTGCGGTTATTATTCAGTAATCCAATGTAATGTATCCAGTACCTTTGCCGACGTGTAAATCGCATTTTTTCATAGGCTGCTTCACATTAATTATATGCGCATGTACAGCCCAGATCCTGAGGATTTAAAGCAATTTAGATTGTAAATATGTAGTAATTAGTAGTAATTACATAGCATTTGCATAACATGAAATGATATATTCAGTGTACACAACACCTTTATCACATATAGTTTGATCATGTTTTGATTTTATAAAACTAATACTGGGTAACCAGACCAGAAGCTGAGATCCTGGAACATCTCAACAAACATGCACTCATTGAATGTAACGGGTCGACATGATTGATATGTTTTTTGGCTAGGATTAGGACGGAATTGCTGATAAATCATCTAATTGGTGGTATGTATTATTATTTGTCCTGCTAAAGTGAAGTAGATATATCCCATCCCCAGTGAGATTGAATTACTTTCTACCGTTTACGGTTTGCGCGTTTAAGCTATAAATATGTATGCGCTTAAAACTACAAAAATAATATTATTATTGCATTCGAAAACAACATTTACTGCGGAGGTGTACCTTTATTTATATTTAGCTCTACTCCCGTGAGAGTTCATACATAAAGGGAGTTAGTTGGAGTAAAAATTCCGTTGTTATCTCTTCACCTCGTCAATTGCAAAAATCATTTAATCTTTTTAACATAATAAATATCATACACGATACACCTATGTTGCTGTCATATCACATGCAAAGATCTACTTTTGTGACAGGACATGTGAAATTATGAATAGGTGGGCTGATCAAGTAATTAGCAGCTAATGCTTTCTCGGAACCTATAAAATGGAGGCTGGTGCTTATGCATGAAATCAGTTTGCGCATGTCCTGCGGTGACAGTAATTCAACTTTCTCCACTCATCGTACTTAAAATGGTGCGTCTCGTTCTACTCCTTGTGGCCTGCGTGGCCCCCTTAGCTTATTCGTGGCCATACGGAGAGCAGCAAGTTCGCGGTGTAAATCTTGGAGGATGGCTTGTCCTTGAGAAGTGGATGACACCCGCAGTCTTCAATGGTGTTCCCGACGATATCAACGATGAATACAAACTCACCCAATATTTGGGGAAAGATGCAGCGTTAACTCGTCTCCGAGCTCATTGGGACAGTTGGGTCACTGAAGCAGACATCATTCAAATGAAAAACGCTGGCATTAACCACGTTCGTATTCCATTAGGTTATTGGGCATTTGACATTAGGGCAGGAGAACCATGGGTCGCGGTAAGCATTTTTTTACAATTATATAATTTCTGAAGGAAGATGACTTTCTCCTCTGGACTACTTTAATATATCAAATCTTGATATTAAAAACAGGGAAGTTGGGATTACGCTGTGATGGCTGCCGGTTGGTGCAGAACTCATGGTATCCAGGTCATGATGGATCTTCACGGAGCTCCAGGATCTCAGGTATAATCTTTACTTCGCCCCAAGAAATCCCTTGCTCATAATGTTCTCGGTGCATTTTGAACCCTGCCTATTATGTAACTGTTGCATATTTTTAGAACGGTAACGATCACAGTGGTCAAGCTGGTTCCATTGGCTTCTACTACAGCGACGATAATCTCCAACGAGCTACCGACGTCGTCAGAGAAATTGCCAGATGGGCTAACGCACCCGAATGGAGAGACACAGTTTCCATTATCCAAACCCTGAACGAGCCCGTTCTTTGGGATGACTACAACTACCGTCTCGACAGACTCAAGCAGTATTACAGAATGTCTTACGACGCTGTCAGGGAAGTTAACGACATCGCTGTAGTTGCAGTACACGATGCTTTCATTGACCTCACCAACTGGTACTACTTCAGGGACGATTCTCACTACTGGTAAGCTTTGATGTGCCATGATATCGTAAACGAGGTCATCATTGTCTCCGAGGAGGACATATGAAAATGGTTCATCGCATAACAAAATCATTTTTCCAGGTGGGTTATGCTGGACACTCACTTGTACCAAGTGTTCGGCGATGAGTACCAAGGGCTGACCTGTGAAGAGCACGAAGCCGTTGCTTGCCGCTACAGAGACAGATTGAGTGACGCCAACTCTAAATTGTGGACAGTCGTTGGAGAATGGAGTTTGGCCACACCCAGGGCCTGCACAAACCAAGCTAACATTGCCCGTCAGCAAATCGGTGTCTGGGAAATGGCAAGCGGGGTAAGTCAGCTTACGTAAAAGTCACATAATATGAGGAGTCAACATTATAATAATGTAATTAATATAATTTTCTGTGGTGTAATTTTCAAGTGGTTTTTCTGGAGTCATAATAACGCTCAGGGGTGGAACGAATGGAGCTTCAAGGGTTCTCTCCAGAATGGATGGATCAATCCCAACGGAAACAATGTCGCATATTGTTAATTCGCCATTTTTGATACTTTTCAATGCATATCATTTTCACACAATTAAATCGTGATAATACATGAATGATAACATAAATGTGATAGATGTGATTTTGATTTTCGCAAGAAGCTTTAAAAATTGATATTTATTAAAAGAATGTTTCCTTTATTCCATTTTCCGTCCATAAAATTACAACATACAAGCTTGATTTGAGTCTGCCTGTTAGCATATACATAAAGCTTTTTCAATATATAATTTTGCAGAAACCCGTGTATGAAACAGTGTGAAGTCTAGCATTTTTGACATTTTTTGGTTACACATCGCCCACTCCTTGGCATATGTATATGTATGCATTTCAAATCCTCTCAAATACTTTTTTATATAAAAAATTTGATATACTTGTTTAAGCTTCTTCGCTTACAACCATGGATTTTGGTTCCCAGAAACATTGACAAAAAGGACTATAAGCTATATATTATTATCAATATGAGAATTTCTTGGTAATAATACTCATTACAAATACGGCTTTTAATGACACAAATTATATAGGGCTTAAGGTCTAAATTCGAAGATATATCCCTTGTTGATATACATTGTTGATTTATGAATTTTGTTGATCAATGCTTCTTCTCTCTGGCCTTTGGCCTTGTTGAACAGTACGATTGAATAATTAATACAGCTAACTTTAAACATTACAAGATACATGACAGCTATATTTAATATCAGATTCAGATACCACAAACGGAAGTTAAGCACTCTGGCATAATATGCCCTGGAATGATATCAACTTTCCTCTCCTCCGGAAAATTGGAAAGTGCAAGTAAAAGCAAGGTTAACTTTTTCGATACAAGTCGTATATATGCAATGTGGTCAATCATGTTACATTATATCAATCAACAGTTTTTATACCTCTGTCAACCCCTTGGAATAATCATCAACAACCTTTACACATTTTTTAGCGTAATAATAATACTCTCGTTTCTCATCCTAAAATCTCTCTACGTTTCTATATAACAATAATATAATACAATACAAGTCCTACATTTTATAATGATTGTACGCTGTGGAATCCTTAGTTTTTTCTTATACTGACAGACGTTTATATATGCGTTTACAGTTTACACATAGAAAAATGTATCATTGTTCCTTGGAGTATTTTTTTTCTTGTGACCATTACCATTGCATAGACAAAGTTTGCACATACACAAAACAATTTTTATGATGTGAAATAGTACATATGTATATGCGTTCTCTTGTTGTTTTAACTTTTTTGCGCTTGATTTTTTTACCACATTAAAAATCTTAGCAATTAAAAACAGATACAAATATAGCTTACGCGATGATACAGCTCTTTTTTGAAGACTTGGTAGAGTTGTGGTCGGTCCCGTCATGACTCCTAATGATTCTCACGATCTGGTGAAAGCATTCATCCACCGCGAACGGAGGGTCCTTCGCACTCGTCTCGATATATGGAATATTCAGTTTTCGACTTAGTTCCCGACCTTGTTCCTCCGTCACTTTGCGAAGATGGACCAAGTCGACCTTGTTGGCGACGAGGAGCATCGGATACGAGTCCCGATCTTTAACTCGGAGGATCTGAATGTAAAAGTGCATGATGTTTTCGAAACTTTGATTATCTGTTACGGAGTAGACTAGAAGGAAACCGTCTCCCTTTCTCATATACTGTTCCCGCATTGCGCTAAATTCCTCTTGGCCAGCCGTGTCCAAAACTGTGTGGAAGTGAAAGTTGTTGGAGAAATGTATGCATAATGTACGGAAGTTATGCAGTTTTTATGGTCCACAATATTGACATTCTGGTTTTAAGAGAAAGTAAAAAATCACATACCATCAAGGACGCAGAGAACTCCATCCACCTCAGTGTGCTGAATATAAGAATCCTCAATTGTTGGGTCATAATCCGTAACGAACATTTTCTGGAAGAATTGAATGGTAAGAGCTGATTTCCCAACGCCTCCATCCCCAACCACCACTAATTTGTATACAGGTAAAGATTCGTTGTGACTTGATGGGCGACCCGTCATCTTGAATATGAGTTTAGAATGTGATGAAAACCTACTTCCTACTAAAATGAGATGAATATATGAGATCAGTCAACTGTGCATGTCATAATTAAAATGCATGCAACTTGAATCCCTTAAGTATTAATTCTTTCTAGAAATGAATATTTACCTCGGAAAGTGTGTTTACCTAAAATTGTTGTACTGATTTGAGTATTATTTATTTTTAGTATATCTTCCTATTGACACCCCAAAAATATCCACATATTTGCACATTGGTGGCTGATGAGAAATGGCATTGCTTTCACCGAGACACTGTCACCAAGTAAAGTAGTGAAATGTTTTATCATATAGAAGCACTTGGAGTGTTCACCTCTGTACAATACTTTCTACGCTGTTTTGATGTGATAGACCTTGTTTTTGGTCACTCTCATGACAAATCGAAGAGACGAGTGGTGTTAGTGTACTCTTCGGAAATGTATATATCACTCAACCTGGTCTGGCCCGAGGCTCTCCTCCAGCTTTTTTTATTTTTGCTCGGAAGTAACTAATCGGTTATATCAGGACGGGAAGCTTTTTCCCTTATTTTTGTAAATATGTACATAACATATATACACTTACTCAGACTAACTGAATTCCAGGATGCACGATTTCCCTAAAATATTACAACCACCTCGACGGGCTTTTCATGTATTACTTCCAGTCGTAATGATGGTGAAAGCATACGAAGAAAGTTTTCGGGTTTAACTGGTGTAAAATGTATTTCGGGAATGGAACAATGCCACGCTATTGTTCCAGCCAAGGAGTAATTATGTCGTTAAATATTTTCTGTCTTGCATCAACGAAAATAGAAAGCATATCATCGACAATAGACGATAGTACATCTTCCAAAATTGCATAGATGTAGAAGGAGAATTAGATATATGTAGTTTGGGGTGCATTTCCCTTTCCAGCAAAGAAAATCACCCGAATCCCTATGTACATAAGTGAAGTGTGGATTGGATCGGTGATTCGGGATCCGGAGGAGGTATCCATATACTTTCTACGCACTCTTCATCACATTATACAATCCTTCCTTTACACCAAAAAAAACTTCCGAAGCCCCTCGAATAAGGTATTGCTGTTGCTGACGCAGTTGTGCGTAGCCTAGCTGCTGGAGTTGAACCATGGATCACATGGATCGATAACTTACCTTCTCTGCTCTGCTTCCATTTTCCAGACATCCCACAATATGCCAAACATTCGTTGTCCTTTGTTCGCCATCATTTTTTTAAGGAATGGTTGATATATGTGCATGCACGTGTTCCGCCCGTGAACTACGTGTGGATGTAGAATCCACTCATATTTTGTCAAGTTTCTCCAGCTTTGATCAAACTCGTTGACCTATGAATTTCTATAAATAAATTTTGGTTCGTTGTCCGAGGCTCAAAGAATTATGCGAAAAATTAAAAAAATAGTGTTGAATTTGTAATTATACTGATATGTTCTCCTCATGATAAAACTTTTTACATAAGTATATAGAGTGTAAGTCTTGTAGAAGTTTGAAAATCTTTCTATCTACAACTTGCATTGCGTCGGAATCCATACACCCCCACATGTCGATTCTTTTTCGTATATCGGAATTTTGCAACCTTTGCAGTTCTCCGAAAATTATGTTTTGTACAATGGAATGAACGACAAACTTGCCTTGTATATTGTAAAATTAAAATTTTATAGCATAATCAATCTTCAAGGTTTTGCAACAAGACATTCACATAACATTTTAACTACAGCTCACCAAACTACAATTTCCTCAATTTCATAATGATTTCGTAGAGTTCTAACATGTAGTCTTTTGTATGTTACGCTATTTAAAAAGCATAAGAAACTGTCAAGAAATTGTGGTGTTGGTAAATTATATTGCATCATTTAGGTAATTTTGTTTTGTATGATGCAACAAAGAAGGAATGGAGTGGAGTACTACTCTCTAGAAGTTTCAGGTTCTGCTCAAAGGAATCCAGAAAACTCTCGATGGGAAAAATAGCTCACCTCGTTTACGATCTGAGAACAATAACCCATACCACTTACTCACACCTGTGCCCATAGCACATTGTTTGTGAAAGTACTTAATTGCATTGAAGCTGAGTTTACAGTTTACTCCACCTGCAATATAAATTATTTTTAGGTTCAGCACAAAAATACCATTTTCGTTTCATGCATGTGGCTGCAGCAGTAATAAGTGGCATATATCATGAAATTAAAATTTTTGTGCATTGCAGTTGCATATGGCTTCAAGCACTCCTCTAGTAATAACGTTTTGCGTACTTTTCCTCAATTTTTTTTTGCCAAATATGTCTTGTGCAACATTCAACGTTCCTGCCATTCTGTTTACTAATCGAAGGTGTCTAATGAATGGGTCCACTGATCCCATCTCGATATTTATTGCCAATTCCCAAATGTAGCTCTCTCTGGAGTCTGGAGCTTGGAACTGGAACGCTTTGATACAATAGAATTGCAGCCTTGCACAATACATGCTATACTACGATTGAGTGTGTACAGGTATTTTGCTGGAAGTGGAAACGTAGCGTAGCCTTCACACAAGATGCTCCAATCTGTAATAGATGCAATAATACCTGATAAACAATCTTTTATCCTTTCTACACTCAATTAAATTCTAGAAAATACACAAATAAGCGCATAAACCTTCTGGAATGTAGGACAAATTAAGGAAGCGCTATATATGAATGGGAAAGGAACTTCATCGAAATTCTTGATCATTCCTCCACTCATACCCTTACTACGCTACATTGCTGTGTATTAATATTAATCAATATCTCATCATCCATCCGTCCAAGAACATGATGAAAGTTACATACATAATGTTGCAATTGCAACTACATTTAACTCCGTAATTATGAAGCATGAAGATCTCTGTCTCAGTGTACTCCACTCCATACTCTGGAAATCGAGAGAGCACGTTGTTCTTTATGTCTGGTCGACATATATTCTTTCAATCTGTCTGTGAATTGAAGGTAAGCATGCCTCTTGCTCTTGCATCAGATCGGAACGTATACTGATTGCATTATTTCCAGAAAAACCTGCATAAGACAAGACACTAGTTTTTTGGGGAGTCTCTATCGCATCATCATCATCAAATGCTGAAATCCGTATAAAAAATATACCTTACGAAGTTTGAGACACGTTTTATGTAATACTTCGTCATGCATGCATGAAATACACGTAATGTACTACAATCTTATGCACACTCTTCTCGTCATAAGCACACGTACATTTTCATGAGAATGTGCTTTTGAGTCACTTCCTTTGGTTCGCATGAAAAGGATTATGCTGGCTGGGTGCATGTGAATATGAACGAAGGCTTGGAAGGTTCTGGGAGGCACGAGAAAGATCTCGACGTTTCCAGAAGCTTGTCTGCTTGAATATATATTCGTGCTACCACGCCGGCCCCGGTATTACTCTCTCATTTCGCATCCAGAGTCGTTCTTGTGCGCTCATCGATTTCGGCAACTCCTCACAAAAAAATAGGAATTTCTTGAATTAGAAAGGCATTTTGCTACTTAACTAAACCCAGTTAAATTAAAATTTCGCGTTTAATTATCCCGAACAAGTGTTAGTATTTTTTCCGGTGGAATTTAGTGAAAATAAAGTGATTTTTTAGAAGGTAAAGGAATCAATAGGTGGGTATTTTTTAAAGTTAATTTCCTAATTTATGCTTAGTTTTGTAGGGAATTTAGGATGATTTTAGTTTTAAATGGATTGTGGAAAGAGGATTTTAGATAAAGATGAAAGAAGAGCGATAGTTTTTATCTATTTTGAAGCGTTAATTGTGATTGAATGTATGTGCATTAATTAATGTTGAATTTATTTTGTAGATGCCAGAAGCAATGGAGACTGAAAATGTGGAAACCTTCGCGTTCCAAGCTGAGATTGCTCAGCTGATGTCCCTCATCATCAATACTTTCTACTCGAACAAGGAAATCTTCCTTCGAGAATTGATCTCCAACTCTTCCGATGCTCTCGACAAGATCCGTTATGAGTCCCTTACTGATGCTCAGAAGCTCGAATCCGGCAAGGACCTATTCATCAAGATCATTCCAAACAAGGAGGAGCGTACTCTTACCCTTATCGATACGGGGATTGGTATGACCAAGGCGGATCTGGTGAACAACTTGGGAACAATTGCCAAGTCGGGAACTAAGGCTTTCATGGAAGCGTTGCAGGCTGGAGCTGATATTTCCATGATTGGGCAGTTCGGCGTGGGATTCTACTCTGCATACTTGGTCGCTGATAGGGTCACTGTGCACAGCAAGCATAATGATGATGAGCAGTACGTCTGGGAGAGCTCTGCAGGAGGTAGTTTCACTATCCGAACTGACCCTGGAGAATCCCTTGGAAGAGGAACTAAGATCATTCTTCACCTTAAGGAGGACCAGACTGAATATTCTGAGGTATGAAATATTATCTTATTATACAATGCATTAACGCTGGTGTGTGCTTTATTATATGAAAGTATATATTTCAATTTCTAAACATTGTAAGCTCATGCTAATCACGTATGACTTGCTTGCAGGAGCGAAAGATCAAGGAGGTGGTCAAGAAGCATTCTCAGTTCATCGGCTATCCAATCAAGCTGTTGGTCCAGAAGGAACGTGAGAAGGAGGTAGAAGAAGAGGAAGAGGAGAAGAAGGAGGACGAAGAAGAAAAGAAGGAAGGAGAAGAGGACAAACCCAAAGTTGAAGATGTGGAAGATGATGAGGAGAAGGAAGAAAAAGACAAGGACAAGAAAAAGAAGAAAATCAAGGAGACCTACACTGAGGATGAGGAATTGAACAAGACGAAGCCTATTTGGACCAGGAACCCAGATGATATCAGTCAAGAAGAATATGGTGAATTCTACAAATCTCTCACCAACGATTGGGAAGATCATCTTGCCTGCAAACATTTCAGCGTTGAAGGCCAACTCGAATTCAGGGCGCTTCTCTTCATCCCACGTCGTGCTCCCTTCGATCTTTTCGAAAATAGAAAGAAGAAGAACAATATCAAGCTTTATGTCCGTCGTGTATTTATCATGGACAACTGTGAAGATCTCATTCCAGAGTATTTGAACTTCATCAGAGGTAAGATTTCACAAGAGAAGTAGCAAGTAGCTATAAAAGCGTAAGGAAAATGGAGATTAGGAAGGATGCTAAATAACTTTTATTCCACATTTCAGGTGTGGTTGACAGCGAAGACTTGCCACTGAACATTTCCCGAGAGATGCTGCAACAAAACAAGATCCTTAAAGTCATCCGTAAGAATTTGGTGAAAAAGGCCTTGGACGTTTTTGAAGAAATTGCAGAAGACAAGGACAACTTCAAGAAGTTCTACGAACAGTTCTGCAAGAACTTGAAGCTCGGAATTCACGAAGATACTCAGAACAGGAAGAAATTGAGCGACCTTCTCAGATATCACACTAGCGCCTCTGGAGATGAAGTATGCTCCTTTAAGGAATATGTCTCGCGCATGAAGGAGAGTCAGAAGCATATTTACTACATCACTGGTAAGATGCCATTCCTTGGCTTTTCATTAGCAAGTATAATTTTTTTAAATCAGTTGTATTAATATTTTTATTTGGTTCATATGAATAGGTGAGTCAAGGGACACCGTAGCCAACTCTGCATTCGTAGAACGTGTGAAGAAACGTGGCTTCGAAGTAATCTACATGACCGAGCCCATCGATGAGTATGTCGTTCAACAGCTTAAGGAATACGATGGCAAAACTCTGGTCTCGGTTACGAAGGAAGGTTTGGAGCTCCCAGAGGATGAGGAGGACAAGAAGCAGTATGAGGAGAACAAGGCCAAGTTCGAGGGTCTTTGCAAAGTTATGAAGGATATCTTAGACAAAAAAGTTGAGAAAGTAGTCGTAAGTAACAGGTTAGTCCATCACCTATATATTAATATTTTCATTTATTAAGGGAAAGGAACCCTTATATAATATAATAGTATGTGCTAAACTCATGATTTTATCACTTACAGATTGGTAGATTCACCATGCTGCATTGTCACTTCTCAATACGGATGGACTGCCAACATGGAAAGGATTATGAAAGCTCAAGCGCTGAGAGATTCATCCACAATGGGCTATATGGCAGCCAAGAAGCACTTGGAAATTAATCCCGACCATTCTATTATTGACAACTTGAGGCAAAAGTCGGACGCTGACAAGAACGATAAGAGTGTGAAAGATCTCGTTATGCTGCTCTTTGAGACTTCACTTTTGTCATCCGGTTTCAGTTTGGAAGATCCTGGAGTAAGTCTTTATAAAATAAAAAGTTTTCAAACTGAAATGTACAGAGAAAGGAAAAGGATGTATCTAACTAAACTTTATTTCTTCTTCAGGTTCATGCTGGGCGTATTTACCGTATGATCAAGTTGGGCTTAGGAATTGATGAGGATGAGCCAGCACCAGTTGAGGATAACCAAGAAAATGTTCCACCACTTGAGGGAGAGACTGAAGATGCCTCGAGGATGGAGGAAGTCGACTAAACTCCGAAGAACAAATTCTTAGATAGGCTTAGGCTCTCAATATTTCTATTGTATAACCCAACGTCTACTTTGCTACTTATTAACTTCATATTTTATGCATAATGTTTTCTACTCTACGGTTTTAGTTTGATAACTGTCTAAGTCTAGTATGCACATATTTTTTTGTCATACTTCTACGTCGAGCATACGCATTGTATTTAACGTTCGTACAATGAGCAAGTGAAAATAAATTCAAAGTCAAGTTCAAAATGATTCCAATTTTTCTGTCGTGCATTTTCTGCCAACGTAATCAAAATTAATTGCATGATGAAATGAATATGATAGGTGCTAGCAATATGAAAGTATAAGGACCGTGGAAGTGAGGTGAGACGAAGATTGAAGTGAAGTATATATGCGTGGTGACGAAATCATACAACGACGAATTTATTTAACCGACAGCGATACAGTATTAACGTTAATTGCACACATCTAAAGTGACAGGATCCGTCTTGGATAGAGAAATCATTCGAATGACCGTAACATACTGGAAACTGGAATTACAGTGCACAAAACGACTGTATGTTAATAACACAATGTTCCTTAGGATTTATGAAAGAGGACAGAAACGTGTCACTCTTCGTATGCCATTGTTTTCAGCACATATTTTACACTGTAAGCGAAAATGGCAAACCCTATCACAACGGCTGCAGTAGCAATTGCATTGTGATAGTTACTCGACGAACCTTGACTCCCACTACTTGTACCCGATGACGCACACAATAAGTTAGCTTGAATTCCACTGGACTCCAATGTTTTCAACCTAGTCTCTTGAATGTTCTTCATCTCCTAAAACAAAAAGAATTTACCTACATATACTACACGGGTCATTAATCAAGAATTACTGAAACTAATACGTATAGTAAAGCTGCATACTTCAAAAATCTCGGGGAATAATTCACCGACAAGCTTATCTTTCAAATTGTATTCCAGAGACTTTAGCGCGAGACGTCTCTTTTCTGTGTCGGAAGTTTCGATTGATCCGAGCGTTGGACTTTTCTCCAGCTACACGAAATGAGAATGAAAACGTTTTAATAAGAAGCATTTCATTTAATTAATTCCTTCTTGTAATAAATAATGCACAAGTACTACCATGAATGAAAGTAGTCCTGTTAAGATTGTCCCGACAGACCTGAGTGAAAATATTTCATATGAAAAATGTTTGAATACAAGAGAAGAGAAAGCATTGTTGAGCTTGCATATCTTTACCATGCTGGATTCCAAGTGTCTGGGTGAAAATCCGATATGGAGAGACACAGCCGAGTGTTAGTCTTAAATCTAAATCACACAAAATTAAACACTGAAAATCCACTGAACTGTATCTATTTACCATCAAAATGAAATATTACTTCTTTAGTAGAATTCAAATTACCTCCCATTTGGTGTAATCATATATATACTTGGTGCTCGAAAAGGAAACTCTGAAGGAAATTTCAGTTTACCATGAAAAAATCCACCTAATAAAACCAAAGAAGTCAATGAACCAATGAATTATTCAGTAATTTTTAGTCTAAAACTAGCTCTCGTGGTTAGTGGGATATAATGTGATTATCTGCGTATGGCATACCCTCATATGGAGACGCTTCTGGACCTCTGACTATGTAATGCCTACAAATTCAACAGTTATAGTTGAAACACTAAACACATAATAATAATATACTATAATATAGGCAGGATTTCATTAAAATAAAATATACCATTCTAAAATATTTGATGGTAAGGGCTCGGCTAGAATATACGGCACAGGGTCACGTTTCAGTCGCAGGTAATCCTGTCGTAGTCGACTCAGCGCTGTGTTATTCACTTTCTTTGAACTACTCATTCTGGTAATCTGAAATGGAAGCTTCGAATCCTGGAACCCGTTCCTTATGTCCACCAATACATCAACTATAATAAATTAAAATGATGATTTACTGTCATACTGTACTAATATTTCTAATTATTTCTAGTTGTCAAATCCAATTAGCCATTATTACCTTTATCTTGCCTGATAAGTGTGTATTGTTGTATGCCGTTTTCCAGAGGTGATTAGATGATTGTCTTCAGTGTCAGTGTTCTAATCGAGATTTCCAACTTGGAACTTCAATGAAATAATTCACTAAATAGCCATTTGTTCAGTTTATTTACTAACAACTGAATAACAGAATCGCCATTAACTCCACCTCGTCTCCATCCGAATTCCTAAAGACGACCAACGAGGTTATCTTTCGACGAGGACACCACACACCACAAACAAACTAACTGAATCTGAATCTGCCTTCAACTTGAAATTAAAATGATAAGAGCTCTCTTATGAAAGTGAAAGGAAGACCTGGAATTATTGTTGGAAACTAAAATATTGCGTACTTCTCTCAGGCGAATACGTCACCCATCATTCCCCACTCTTCAGATGTTTCTCAATTGCATTAAGGAAGTGACAAAAAATTTGGATTTCTCCTTCAATCAACCAAATTAATTTATCTTAATTGCTCATTTTCCAAAAATACACAAACCCCATAAAAATTAGTCTCCTTAGTTCAAACTCCCCCCACAACTTTCTATTCTCACGATACCCCGGAACGATTCTGTTCATCGTCAGCTCCTTGTTTACGGCTTGCTGTGGGCGTTGTCTATGCATTTTTTGAGGAGAATATTTTGCGAGGCTGAAAATGGGGTTGTGTAACTGTTAATGGTTAATGTAAGATAATTAAATGGCCAATTAAGTATATTATGAAATTAACTGGGTAAATTTCTTTTTTTTGGAATGGCATCTGAATTTACCTGGTATTCTCTAACCCTAGTCAATCATGTTGTGAATTTACTAATTCACCAGAGGAGACTCAGAGAGACGCGACCCCGGGAAGATACGGCGCTTAGGAGGAGGATCCATCCCAAAGTTTCACACAATCGAGGCGATATTAGGCCCATGGGTCAGGGAGCGGTTGGAGGAAGGTGTGTATGTCAGCAAAGAGGTAGTACTTCAACGAGCAACCGAGATTGCGATGGAAATCGGACAATCGTTCGACCCGTTGAGGGATTGGTATTGGAATTTCCTGATCCGTTATGCTCTCTTTCCACCTATGCGCCATCAGCCTCCTCAGGCACACCACAATCAGAACCTCCAGTTCCAACAGCATTTCCTGGACAATCAGCTCTTGCAGCTCCAGCATCCTCCAGAATAGCCACACCTTCTTCGACTGCTCGTCATCCTGATGAGATGCTTGTTCATTGGTGTCACGAAACGAAGCTCCAGGAGCCTTTAACGTTGGGCGAAGCAGCGTTTCCAATTAAGTATGTAGATGTTGGCTGGATGAAAAGTACTAAAGCAGATAGCAGATGCATTTAAAGAATGATGACATTTTTGGCACATTCCAATCAAAGCAAATTAAACATTAAACAAAGCAATATAATATTAATATAATGAAATAAAACTATTTTTCTCGTTGAACTTGTGACTGGTGACGGTTGTGTGTGTAAACATAAGTAACGAAACTCAACAAAGAAATCCAAAGTTTACGTAGTTTACTTCCGTAGGGGAGAGTACTACCATTCTCACGATGCCCCATTCACCATTCCGAGAGCATTGAGCATGAAGTGGTCGCGGTGTTCAGCAACTAGGTCAGCTGCATTTACAAGCGTACTGCGACGAAGAGGAATGCACGTAAATAAACAAACACCACCAAAACAATGCATTTGCACGCACGCGAATGGCAAGAAGAAGTAAACGTATTGTTTAGCAGTGTTTTTGGTGCTTTAAAAGCACTGGAAAATGCATTTAATCAGTTAGGTTGAGGCAGTGCTTTAATTATAAAAGCCCTTGTAATTATTGGATTTGGTTTGAATTTGAAGTTTTGTGTTTGCCAAGGTCAAAGTTTGAACCTGCTGGAGAAGCTGGTGCCTGGAGAGAATTTTTGTGGGGGTTGAAATGGGTTTGTGTAACTGCTAATGGTTAATTTAAGGTAAATTTTAATAACCTGAGGTGTATAATTAGTGTAGAAACTGAAAGATTATGCTTCATAATTGGTTGTGTTTTTTTTGTATTTTTTGCGGTAACCTGAAGGTTGCAGGTCGCGTGGAGGTTTAACAAAGTATAAAGTAATACGAATATAAGGATCGGCATCCTCGAGAAAGGCTATCATGGCTTCATCAGGATTCCAGACAAGTGGGAGGCAGAAGACCTCCCACCACAGTCGTGGAGCACTGCTCCGGTTTACTAGTCCAACGACGGTGTCGATGATGAACCAGTTCGTGAATGGACTCAAGTCAAAAAATGAAGACGTTCAAATCAAGGCTGCATCTGATTTACATCATTTTGTAAGATTTTCAAAAAATCTTAAGAGACATGCAGACAAGTATTATGTTTGAGGTGGTTATGGTGTGCTGATATTTGATTTCAATTTTTTCAATTTAAAGGTAACAACAGAGCTTCGTGAAGTCCCGGTGGAAGAACTCTCAACGTTTATGGACGAGTTCAATCATTTAATATTCGACATGGTGTCCAGTCCGGACGTTAATGAAAAGAAAGGCGCAATCCTTGCAATAGGTTAATATTATTTATATGTGAAATTGCTAAAATGTTGAAACTGTATGAGTTTATGAGAAATGTGAACTGTTGGTTTATTTAGAATCGCTAATTGGGGTTGACGTTGGAAATACATCGACAAGGATATCCCGGTTTGCAAACTACCTTCGTAATACTTTCCCTTCATCGGATGTGGAAGTGATGGAGCTTGCAGCAAAAGCTGTTGGAAAACTTGCATTAGTGTCTGGAACCTATTCAACCGAGTATATTGATGTAGAAGTAAAACGGGCATTTGAGTGGTTAGCTGCTACTGAAAGACATGAAGGAAAACGACTTGCTGCCGTTTTGGTTTTAAAAGAACTTGCAGTTGCAACTCCAACGTTCTTCTTCCAACAAGTCCAGCAATTTTTTGACGTGATTTTTAATGCTGTTCGGGATCCAAAACCTAACATCAGGGAGGGAGCAGTGAAAGCACTTCGGCACGCCCTCATCGTTACAGCTCAAAGAGAGAAGACTCAGACACAGACGCATTACTACAAACTATGCTTCGAAGAGGCGAAAACTGGATTTAGTGGAGAATTGGGGAGTCAGTCTTCCAAGGAAAAAGGAATCACTAAAGATGACCGCTGTCACGGAAGTCTTCTTGTGTTAAACGAGCTCCTTCGTTGTTCTAATGCAGAGTGGGAGCGAGCATTTTTTGAGCTACGAGAAAAATTAAATGGAAATTTACACGGGTCTTCAGCGGATACAGGATTTAAGATGCATGAGGAGAAATCGTCAACGGGCCATGATATAATTTCGACTTTCTTCCCTCGTTGGAAAAGTCGAAGGCAGTCTTCCAAACGATCTACACATAAGCACAGTATAGGTTCAATATCTCACGGAAGCCACATTTCGTACTTGCACGCCCATCATCCGTACATTTACAGTCAATTCAATGAGGATATTATTGAAGGCATGCCAGGATCTCCGACATCTTCAAATCAAGCCATCACCTTCACAGAGTCAATTGCATGTAAAACCATTGTTTCCGAGAATTATATGGAGATATGCAGACAAGTTTTAGAGCAACGAGTATCAAGAAGTTCCTTCATACAACAAGCACTATTTTCATTACTTCCAAGACTTGCAGCATTCAACAAGGAATTATTTTGTCAACCTTTCCAACCTGGCGGACAGAGTTTTCTTAGCTTAACGATGACCTATCTACTTCAGAGTTTGCGCTCCAAAGAACGAAATGAAGCTTTCATCACCATTGGACTAGTTTCCGTTGCAATTGACGGGAATGTACGACCTCATCTTCCGAAGATTATGGAAGCTTTAAGAAACTCTTTGCCTGGTAAAGAAACTCCAAGAAAAGGACAAAAATTTGATCCTTCCAGCTTTACATGTATCACTCTTCTGTCCATTTCTGTTAAATCCGCTATTCGCGAAGAATTATCAGACATGTTGGAATCAATGTTAGCCACTGGTCTCAGTCCTGCTCTGACTACCGCATTACGGGAAATTCAATTACAAATACCTGCACTTAAACGAGAAATTAATGACGGGTTGTTAAAAATACTAAGTCAAACTTTGATGAATCAACCATGGAGGCATCCGGGCATGCCAAAAAACATCATTCTTCCCCCGTCCGGCGGAGGCTCAAGTTTTTCTGGAAGCAGTGGTCTTGGATCAATGGCTGCCGGCTTATCATCAAGTACCGACCCAGGAGAAACATACAACATTGTTCTTGCGCTAGAAACGCTTGCGAAATTTGATGTGGATGGGAACTCTCTGATACAATTTGTTAAACATTGCGCGGATGTCTTCCTTACCTCCGATTGTAAAGTCATTCGTCTGGAAGCTGTTCGTACCTGCAGCATATTACTAAGAATGGCTATTCAGGGCTTAAATGGACAATACTCTCATACAGTTGTAACGACTGTTGCTGATGTTCTAAACAAACTCCTCGTTGTTGGTGTGACCGACGCAGACGCTGAAGTTCGTCTGTGTGTATTTGAAAATTTGGATGAAATCTTTGACAGCCACTTAGCACAACCAGAAAATTTGTCTGCTCTATTCGTATCTTTGTACGATGAAGTCTTTGATATTCGTGAAATATCCCTCTGCACAATTGGCCGATTAAGTTTAATAAATCCAGCGTATGTACTTCCTAACCTGAGGAAAGTTCTGGTACAAATTCTAACAGAATTGGAGTATTCTGGAATGGGACGAAACAAGGAACAAGCCGCACGGATGTTGGGACAACTGGTTGCAACGAGTCCGAAGCTAATTCGATCTTACAGGGAGCCTATTCTGAAAGCACTGATTCCAAAATTGAAAGATCCCGATCCAAATCCCGGAGTTGTTGTGAACATTCTTGTTACATTAGGAGACCTCGCGCAAGTAACAGGGGTTGAGATGCAGCCTACAGTACCTGAGTTGCTTACCATTCTCTTGGAGATGCTGAATGATTCTGGAGTACCTCTGCTTCGTGGTTTCGCCCTCTGGACGTTAGGCCAGCTTGTGGAAAATACTGGCTGTGTAATAACACCCTACCAACGATTTCCCCTTTTACTGGACACTTTACTAAATTACCTGAAAACAGAACAGCAACACTTCGTGCGAAGAGGAACTATCCGAGTATTGGGTTTGTTGGGAGCTCTAGATCCTTACAAACACAAAATGCATTTAGGCCAAATTGACGTGGAAGGCAGTGCGACAGCTCTCGTTTCAATGACAGACCCGAAATCAGAAATTGAAGCTATTCAAGAAATGACAACTAGTGAAATGTTGATCCACATGTCAAACGCAACCTTGGATGAATTCTATCCTGCCATTGCTATTGCCACTTTAATGCGAATCATTCGAGACAGCACCCTCGCTCAGCATCATACCTCCGTAGTTCAAGCTGTAACCTTTGTCTTCAAATCTTTAAATATGAACTGCGTTACCTACATCCCTCAGGTTATCCCTTGTTTGATTCAAGTAATTCGAACGACGGAAATGCAGTACAAGGACTTTCTTTTCCAACAACTGGGGATGCTGATAGCCATTGTGAAGCAGCACATCAGAAATTATTTAGACGACATTTTTTCCTTGATACAAGACTTCTGGATGTCCACCTCGTCTCTTCAAGTAACTATAATTTTAGTTGTGGAACAAGTGGCATTAGCCTTGGGTTCCGAATTCAAAATTTACTTGGCGAAGCTCATTCCGTTAATGCTGAAAGTTTTAGTCTACGACTCTAGTAAAGATAGAGTCGTCACTGCCAATTTGCTGAATGCATTGCAAAAGTTTGGAACGAATTTAGACGAATTCCTAAATTTATTGCTTCCTCCCATTGTGAAACTGCTTGACCTACCTGATGTGCCAACCACTGTCAAGCGGATCGCAATCGAAACTATCGATCAGTTATCTGGTACTTTAAATGTATCAGATTTTGCAAGCCGGATAATTCACCCTCTCGTTAGAATACTTGATACGTCTCCAGAACTGAGGGATAACGTTATGGACACTTTAGCAACTCTAGTCATACAGTTCGGAACAAAATTTGAGGTGTTCATTCCCATGATTCAACAAAAGCTGAGAAAGCATGGAATAAAGCATATAAGATACGACACTGTAATCTTATCGAGGTGCAAAGAGGACAGCTATGGAGGTGCTGACGATGGGGATGGTGGAAATATTGGGAAAATTAGACCTAGAACGTACAGCAGATCTAGAGCTACCATGGGCTTGACTCCCACCGACACATATTCCATCAACAGATTTCATGTTTCCACTGCCAATCTTCAACGTGCTTGGACAGCATCTAGAAGAGTTTCAAAAGAGGACTGGCTGGAGTGGCTGCGTCGGTTATCAATTGAATTTCTCAAGGAATCCCCCAGTCCAAGTTTGCGAGCATGTCACAATTTAGCACAGACTTATGCACAACTACCGAGGGATCTATTTAATGCGGCATTCGTGTCTTGCTGGACAGAACTGCAGGAAGAACAACAAAATGAACTTATTTCGAGTCTTAAACAAGCTTTACTAGTTGAAGATCTTCCTGAAACCACGCAAACAATTTTAAACCTGGCTGAGTTCATGGAACATTGCGAACGGGTAAGGGCAGAGAATTCTAAATGCAAAACTTGTAATTTTAATACGTACGATTTTATATTTGTATTTTGCATTGTTCGTAGGGTCCATTACCACTCGAACCCGAATTCCTTGGAGAACGAGCAATGACTTGCTGTGCATATGCTAAAGCTTTGCATTACAAGGAAGAACAATTCCATAAAAGTCCATCGTTAGAGGTACTGGAATCCCTAATATCGATCAATAATAAGCTTCAGAACAAAGAAGCAGCTGCAGGTAAAGTCATAAAAAATCACTTATACATTATCTGTTCGTGTAAGCATTAGTGTAGAATGACTTTACGGTGTGAATTATGTTTGCTCTTTTAGCACTGCTTGAGTACGCGATGAAAAATTACGGAAGCAACTTAAAAGTACAAGAGCAGTGGTATGAAAGATTGCATGATTGGGAGAAAGCTTTGGAACTGTACGTGAATAAAAAGGAAACTTCGGCGGACGATATTGAATTAACCCTTGGACAAATGAGATGTTTGGAAGCACTCGGCGATTGGCAATCGTTGGAGGAAATATGCAGATCTCGATGGCTTGTGTCTTCAGATAAGGACAAGAATAAGATGGCGCACATGGCTGCCGCTGCTAGTTGGGGACAAAACAAGTGGGAGGCTATGGAAAAATACGTACAGTTCATTCCTCGTGATAGCCAAGATGGGATATTTTATAGGGCGCTGATAAGCATACATAAAGGACACTACACACAAGCTGAGCAGGTATATAGTACACCTATAAAGGCTATAAAGGCTATAAGAACTGTGATATTACTGTTCTTATATGTATACAATGTTGATTTTGTTTGTTAGCTTATCTATTCTGCTCGAGATATACTTGATACGGAATTAACTGCAATGGCATCAGAATCATATCAAAGAGCGTATAATTCAATGGTGACCGTACAAATGTTGGCTGAGTTGGAGGAAGTAATTCAATATAAAGTAATTCCTGAACGTAGGGAAGACATAAAACTGATGTGGTGGAACCGTCTGATGGTAAGGTGGCATTCGTAGATTACTATCTTGTTTATAAAGCACCTGTAACTAAAATATACATGACATGATTATTTTGTAGGGTTGTCAAAGAGTTGTGGATGACTGGCAAAAGATTCTTCAAGTTCGATCAATTGTGTTAGGAAAACTGGAGGATACTAGAACTCATTTGAAATTCGCTAGTCTTTGCAGGAAAAACGGCAGGCTTAAACTATCCTACAAAACTTTGGTTTCAATTATGGGTAGTGAACCTGACATCGAGAAAGACCTCCCAACTAACCTTCCACAAGTCACCTACAGCTTTACGAAACATTTGTGGGCGGAAGGAAAGAAAGATATAGCTTTTCGGTAAATAATCAACTCGCTCGCCACAATTCTTGCTGACTTGGTGTTGTCAGTGTATTCATGCAATCATGAAATTTTGTTCTTATTCGTTTATTTAGACAATTGAAGACCTTTGTGAATAGTACTTTAATACCTCAGCTTAACGGTAAATCACAAAACCAGTTCCTGATCGACGGCGTGAAACCAGAGGTTGCATCCGGACAACTACGCAAATTACTTGCCCGCTGCTACCTCCGATTGGGCGAGTGGCAGGATAGTTTGGAAAAACAGAGTGAGACAATGATTGCACAGGTGCTAGGGTAAGACACACAATATTTTATTTTATTCCTTTGAAGCCAAAAGCGTTGAAGTTGGCACATCGTTGCATAAGCAGTCACTAATTCGGCATTAATTCCTTCCTATTTCAGCTACTTTTCATCAGCCACAGAACACGATCCTAGTTGGTATAAAGCGTGGCATGCTTTCGCGTTTATGAATTTTGAGGCTGTATTGTACTACACCACTCATAAGTCACCGGAACAAAAAGAACGAATTGGACTGGTAAGGAATTGAAATTGGGGTATTACTGTAGTATATGAAATCATGTACTCTAAATTGTTCCTAATGTATTTTTTGCTTTAGACACCTTCTTATATAAGTCAATATACGGTACCAGCGGTGAAAGGCTTTGTGAAGTCCATTTCTCTCAGTTCGTCAAGTGGATCGAGTCTTCAAGACACGTTACGGCTGTTGACGCTGTGGTTTGATTTTGGATATTGGCATGAAGTTTATGACGCTTTAGTCGAAGGAGTTCCAAATATTCACATTGACAACTGGCTCCAGGTTATACCCCAGCTAATTGCTCGAATCGACACCCCACGACATTTGGTGGGTAAAATGATTCACCATGTGTTAACCGATATTGGGAAGCATCACCCACAAGCTCTAATTTACCCACTAACGGTAGCATCCAAGTCTTCCAGTGCTGCTCGCTTAGCTGCAGCTAAAAAGATTTTGGGCAATATGTGTGAACATTCCCAGACTCTTGTACAGCAAGCTATGATGGTATCCGAAGAACTCATCCGAGTTGCAATTTTGTGGCATGAAATGTGGCACGAAGGTATTTCATATTGATCTCGTATTAATAAAAATTCACAGATGGTAAATTGACATGAATGAGACAATACTTTTTTGGTTGCAGGCTTGGAAGAAGCTTCCAGATTATATTTTGGAGAAAGGAATGTAGTTGGAATGTTTCAGGTGCTAGAACCCCTTCACGCTATGTTGGAAAGGGGTCCACAGACTTTAAAAGAAACAAGTTTTAATCAGGCATATGGCAGAGATCTTGCCGAAGCCTTGGAATGGTGTAAACGATATAAGTTATCTGGTAATGTCAGAGACCTAAATCAAGCATGGGACCTTTATTACCACATTTTTAAGAGAATATCAAGGCAACTTCCACAGTTAATAAGCTTGGGTAAGTGGATTTCGTGATACTCCATCATTTTGATTCAATGATTTGATGGCTTTTTGGATGGATGATTTGAACATAAATTATATTCCATATTATGGTTACAGAACTTCAGTATGTTTCTCCAAAACTATTGAAATGTCGAGATTTGGAGTTAGCTATTCCTGGTTCTTATGTTCCTGGAAAACCAATCATTCACATTGCGCAAATGCAGAGCTATTTGCAAGTCATCACAAGCAAACAAAGGCCTAGAAAACTATGCATTACTGGTAATTTTTTTTGCTATTAATTCAGTAGGCAACTTTTTCATTGTTTTAGAACGTCCTTATGCAACAATTAACGTGTTGTTCATCTTTGATTAGGTTCCAACGGCAAAGATTTTGTTTATCTGCTGAAAGGCCATGAAGATTTGAGACAAGATGAAAGGGTAATGCAGCTTTTTGGATTAGTCAATACCTTATTGCTGAGCGATCCTGAGACGTTCCGTCGTAATCTTACCATACAGGTTTGCAGACACTCATTAATCAATAATGTTGTGCTTAGTTTTTTTTGCATTTTCTTCTGATAATGCATTTGGTTTTTTGCAGAGGTATGCCGTGATTCCGTTATCCACCAACAGTGGTTTGATTGGATGGGTCCCTTGCACAGATACACTCCACACGTTGATTCATGATTATCGCGATAAGAAGAAAATCTTACTAAATATTGAGCATCGAATAATGCTTCGCATGGCTCCCGATTATGACGTAAGTATTTGATAAGTATGCCATACGGCTGTTAAATCAATCTTTGCTAATGTTACCTTCCCGTTCTAGCACTTGACCTTAATGCAAAAAGTCGAGGTCTTCGAACACGCACTTGAACATACACAAGGGGATGATCTAGCCCGTCTGCTTTGGCTGAAAAGCCCTACTAGCGAGGTACTATTTCAAAGTAGTTTCAACCACATGTCATATAAGCCAAAATACTTAAGGGTCCTTATAAAATGCTTTTGCTGGAATTGTAGGTTTGGTTTGATCGAAGAACAAACTACACAAGATCCCTTGCTGTGATGTCAATGGTTGGTTACGTACTTGGATTGGGAGATCGGTAATTGGATATGTTCAAGCTTTCAATTCAAGATTGACATTGTCAAGACCGAATATAATCGACTATTGAATTTCTTATAGACATCCCTCAAACTTAATGTTGGATCGCAGAAGCGGTAAAATAGTGCATATCGATTTTGGTGACTGTTTTGAAGTTGCAATGACACGAGAAAAATTCCCTGAGAAAATACCTTTCCGTCTGACAAGAATGCTGATAAATGCTATGGAGGTTCGAACTTTTTTCTATTTCCCTATTTTACTAAATCATGATTCTTGCTTACCTACTTTTTGGTATGGTTGTTTCTTTAAGATAACTGGCATCGATGGAACTTACCGCTGTACGTGTGAGTCGGTGATGAAAGTTCTCCGGCATAATAAGGATTCTCTTATGGCTGTCCTGGAAGCATTTGTATACGATCCATTGCTTAACTGGAGATTGATAGACAATGCCAACTCAACAAAAGCTGCAAAGAGAACTAAAACTCCAGTTGCGGGCAACAATACTCAGGCTGAAATATCAGTCTCTCCTTTAAAGAATCGTCAAGCTAGTGACGTAGGAGATGTTTCGTTGGGCAATAATGGGGCTAGTACAGCTCAGCTACCGTCATCGTTGAAGAAAACACATGAGACAGGTATTACGTGGGCTATCTCAATACACATTAAGTCATACGGATATATTGCGAAACTTAACTAACTCATATAAATGTACTCTGTGTGCACTTGATTTTACGTAGACACCACTGAAAAGGGTGAGCCCGAAGCGTTGAACAAAAAAGCGATTGCTGTTGTAACTCGAGTGAGAGAAAAATTAACCGGAAAAGATTTCCAGACTGATGAGCCATTGGAAGTGAAAGAGCAAGTAGATTTGCTGATTTTACAAGCCACAAGTCATGAAAATTTGTGCCAGTGTTATATTGGATGGTAAATTACGTACTGCATTTGCAAAAATTAATTATTTGATTGTATTAAAGATGTTCAAATCTTTATGCTCTTTATGTTCATTTCAGGTGTCCATTTTGGTAAACTGTGCCAGACATTATATACATCGCTGCTGTGATCATTTCCTTGTGTTGATGATGTAGTTTACGTTGTTAAAAATAGAAATATATTAATATATACATAATATATTAAGGTTTGCCGAGACTGCAATAATAAACCTACAAAAATTTTATCTTTTCCGAAACATATATGCATTTTACAGATACTAATATATTATATATCGAAATATATTTTAAAATTGAACTCTTCACTTTCAATATATCTCTTCTGTTTGGTGACATCAATATTCGAAGTAAACAATAAAACAATCAATAAAATGAGATTTAAAATTTTCGATGAGAATTACAAAACGTAGTTTGCATTTTCACTGGAATTCTTCAAGGGCTGCATGCGCTACACCCACACGCATAAACCGTAGCTGTGCAAATGGGGCAACGTGCTACAGTAATTCGGTTACATAAGAAATGATTAGAATCAAGCACATAATTAACCATATTTTTAATTGAGACTTCGTTAAGAACATAATAAACATCAAAGTTTACGTAAACACCGTTGGATCTATTATATTTAAACTTAAACTATTAATATGGCTTACGTTATGACCATCGCAAGACCGAGTCCCTCAAATCATGATTCCACACGTGCTTATGACGCTATTGGTGATGCTAGTAATTCCGTCATTACTCAAAGACTAAACAAAGCTGTTTTGTGTACACACATCAATTTATTTAAGACTTTGGACAAAATGAGTATTTTCATTAAAAATATTGACTTTTGTTATCACACAAAATATGTTTTTTGGGCATGATGAAATAACAAATAAGAAAGTACCTTATGGTTTTGAGAGGTCAGTTTACAAAGGCTCTACTTTACTTTTTTAGGTTCCCCGATTGCACTACAAAATATCGTTCTGACTCTTGGATAATTATTAAAATTTAAATATTATGGGTAGAAATTGTATGCTCATTTCGCCAATGCAAACAGACGCAAACGGATGCAATTGGAAATGTGGATCAAATGAGAAATGTTGAACAAAGACATATCAACATCAAACGTGTATGAATCATCCTATCTCTGAATAAAATGAAAGCGTTAGCGATTGCGCATGTTTGTCCGAAGCTTATCAGCCACTGAATTACGATGGGAGTGTATATTATCGGCAATATTCGAGGATCATCACGTGCTTCGTATATTTTGATAACATGATGAAATGGAAATCGCTCAATACAATAATTATCAAATCTTGTGACTATCGTATCATTTATGGAATATGGAACGCTTTTAAATTGCTATCCTCACAGAAGTATAATGCATATATATAAGTACTAATAAAACATGTAAAAAATAGAGATCAGTAATCCAGTGCGTACAGAAGGTGAAGGTTATCATCGGTAATTTGTGCATCATTTATACGAAGAGCACCCGCTCAACTGTTACTTTCTGTTAAATTGTGTACTTTCCACGGATTTTACAATGACGAGAAAACGTTTGTTTTCGCTGCTAATTTTTGCAGTAATTCTGCCAGTATGTTTTCCAGCCAATATCCTTTTCTTCTTTGCTGGAGGAAATGTGAGCCACAAAGTCTCCGTTTGGCCACTAGTTTTGGCGTTGGCAAATCGAGGTCACAACGTTTCATTTCTGTCTGCTCATGGAAAAACTCCAGTCCCTCATCCTAACATCACCGATTATGGATCGGAAACACTGCAGAAATTGATGGGCACAGTGTACCAAGTAGACCGGTTTAAGGACCGGGATTCTGGTCTTGAGAAAGAGTTCGATTACAACCTAATATCAACAGAGACATGTAAAGCTGTAATTAACAACAGGGAAACGGATCCAGCGTTAGCGTCAATGTTTGCACGAGATAACAATTTTGATCTCGTTGTTGTAAATGTTCTTTTCGGCGAATGTGGATTTTTTGTTGCAAAATACTTCAATGCGAAAACAATCGCGTATTCAGCGTGCACATTTTTGAGCTTTTTCTATGAATCGTATGGCGTTTCTCCGGAAGCTGCATGGATTCCAGATCTCATTTTCACACAAAACAATATCCCGTTGACATTTAAGGACCGTGTCCAAAATACATTGCTGTCGGCATATTGGGCTAGGTATCAGCATACACTGCTTTCTCCACAACTGGAAAGCGCAGTAAAGCCGTTGCTAAAACCTGATAAGGTACCAGCTTTGTATGATCTGGAAAATAACGTGAGTATCGTCCTGATTAATTCTCACGTAGCAATTGACTTTGCACGTACGCTACCTCCGCTATTCGTTGACATTGGAGGCATGAACAGTTGGGCACCTGAAAAGGAACTTCCACAGGTATGAAGATGCCTTAAAAGATACCTTAAATATACTTACGTAGGTAGATATACGTCCAGAACTTACGTAAAAATATGATTTACTTTTCAAAGAAATTCAAGGACTTCATGGACAATGCCGGGCCTGATGGCGTCGTTCTCATCAGCTTCGGATCAACAGTGCTGCTCAATGCCATTTCAACAAGGCACCAAGCCATGTTTTTCCACCTGCTACACGAATTTCCCAACGTTAGATTTCTGATGAGGTGGAAAGGTCCTTTGCCCAAATTCCTGGGGGATGACATCCCCAATCATGTCATTGTGTCAGAATGGCTTCCACAAAGGGAAATCCTAAGTATGCACCACAACTCTTATTTTGCAACCAAAAGACACACGAAGACACGTAAAGCAACTCGTTGACTTTTGGAAATAATTATTGATATTCCATTCCAGGCCATTCGAAGTTAAAAATGTTCATAACACACGGGGGAATAAGCAGTATTCAAGAAGCTACCTACTACGGGGTGCCCATGATAGTCTTGCCCCTTTTCGCAGACCAAGACTACAATGCATACAGGATTGAAGCTCAGGAGGTTGGACTCCGAGTAGAAATTCGTGGAATGACTGAGGACACAATGGTGAACGCCGTTCAAAAAGTTTTAAAAGATGACAGGTGAATGACAGTGTCAACAGATTCTCATCCAGCATTTCAAAATATGATATGTATCAATTTAACCTATCTTATAACTTATTATCTAATTTGATAGGTATAAGAAGAACATGATGAAAAAATCGGCCATCTTCCGTGACCGCCCTCAAACGCCAGTGGAGGCAGCCGTTTTCTGGACCGAGTTTGCATTGAGACATGAAGACACAATTAGTACTTTTCGACCTATGAACCAGCATCTAAATATTCTGCAAAAACGATTAGTAGATGTTTATGTTTTCTTCGCAGGGGTAATTTTGGTTGTAGCATTAATTTTAGTTGTGATACTGAAAAAGCTCGCACATGTCTTGGTTTCTATACTACGCCCACGTAACAAACGTTCACACGACAAGAAACGCCTGAAGTCTGATTAAGATAAGATTTTTTTTTGGAATGTGATGCGACATGAATGGTATATTGGACATTGATAGAGGCTATATCTGCAGTAACGTATTTATGTAATTAAGGAATAAATACTGTAACCTAAACCATAACTATTCTCCACTCAAAACTTGAAGTATCTAACTTAAGTCTTTCAGAGATCAGGTTATTGACTTTTTCATTAGAGAATGCAATTTTTTATATATCAAAATGGAACCAGCGAAATGTCACGGTCTCAGGATTTTGTCAACGCAGAGCACAGTGACACAGAGAAGTTATGTAAGTAATACGCAGACGTTATAACCGTCTTATATGCGCAAGTATATACGGAAATAGCGTGGCAGTGTGTTTTTTGTAGATATCCCATTGCAAACATACGAAAAAATGCATGTGCACTTGAAAGCAATACTGTTTTTCAGTGATTGACTCTGGTTAGCGTAAATCAAGTGCAAAAGTGGATGAAATCATTTCCCTTTTTAAGAAAATGAGAAGAGCGATCGAGCAAAAATGAAAGTCGGTTTTGGCAGAGAGGACGTTGTAACTTCGACACTTTTTTGAGAGTGAAGTTATAAAGTCAACTCATCGCAACACCGCACACTCCACACCATCACTATATTCCCTACATCTATAAGTAGATAGTGATCATCTCACTTTCTTTCAAACCAAAATATCTTTCGTCATCCAATGATCATCATCATCATATAATAGTAATCATGATGATCATGTTCCAAGCGATTAGTCTTCGACTCCGTGAACTACGCCACAGTAGAACAGGAGAGGAAAGTAGCTGTAATTGAATATGAACAGTTGTTATAAAGCGAAAGGATAAGTTGATCGAAAGGATGTATGCATGCACTCGATGCTTTCTGGTAACATGCATTTTAACTCCTATTTATTACGCATGAACATGTCACAATCTAAAACGTTTGTATTTTGCTCAAACTATGTATTTCTATATG
Source organism: Heteromurus nitidus (assembly GCA_034687055.1). Classification (NCBI taxonomy): domain Eukaryota; kingdom Metazoa; phylum Arthropoda; class Collembola; order Entomobryomorpha; family Entomobryidae; genus Heteromurus; species Heteromurus nitidus. Next base: position 172,216 of record JAQFZW010000002.1, on the reverse strand, counting down.
CTATAAACTACCATGTTTTAGATCCCTGATCAATCAATAAATTTTTAACAGTTTGCCTTATATCAGAAAATGTGTAGTTAACCACAATTTAACAGTTTTGCATGAAATCGATCACTTTGGGAAACTTTTCCTCTTTTAGAAAACTTTGCTGTTTTTGAGAGTTTTTGTGTCATCGTTGAGTAATCTCGTACCACGCTGATCTTTGCACTCGGAGATCATCAACTCCCAAGCTGAATTAATGCGCGTGTGCTCACCATTGATGCTTACCAATTTTGTGTATCAGTATTGGTAAAAATGGATTACCATTAGCACATCATTTCACAACCATTCTGCATTTTGCGAAAACACACTCGACTTTCTTCTGAAAATTGGGAATTTAATTTTAAACTTGACTACGTGACAGCTAGCTCAGTCCCTTCAGTTCTGCGATGGCCATTAGGTAACGGTCTCTGGACGTTGAGTGCGGTGGTGTGAACGCGCAAACGCTATTTAGCCGAGATTTTTTCAAGAAAATAAACTTCAGTTTTTTATTGGGGAAAATGAGTTGTGTTCTCAATCATATTAACTCCCCCGTGTTCCACGAAAATCTGGGAGCTCTCTCGCTTCCTCCCCATCATCATCTCCCATTTCCCCGTGAGAATTTCGTAAATGGGAAATCTCCGAGACTCATATCCGCATCTTGGGAGACCTTGGAACGGTTACCAAGAATGTCACCGCCAACGTCAGAATCGATAACTTCACATTTGCTATCGAATACTTCGCCCACGTCATTCCACTTCGATTCCATCCTCTACAAAGTGATCTGCACTCCAGAGTTTCTCAAGTCAGCGAAAGAGAATTATATCGAGCCGATGTTGGACACGGAATTCAATCAGGTTGTGCTTCCGGTGGAGTGTGGCAAAAATTGTGCGTTTATGTATCTCACACGACTTTGCCAAGGGTCGAAAGGACCCTGCATTCTCTACAATAGTTGCTATTGGCTCACTCCAAATGAGTTTCAGAGCATCAGTGGAAGGAATTCAGCGAAGGTATTAAAACATTTCGAAAGGAGCCACGTGAAATATTACCGTTTGCAAAAGACAATCAGTCAACTACATACTTCGTTATATTGCTTTTTTGTTGCAGGATTGGAAGCGCTCAATTCGTCACAACGGAAAATCCATCAAATTGCTGATTAACAAAGGAATCCTCACAGTCCACTCACCACTCTGCGATTGTGCTTACGGTTCAGGTATAGAGCCTTTTGTTGAGAAGTACAACCCGTCACCGCCGATTATTGCGTCGCCAAGCTTGGTAAAAATAATTATTTTGCTAATTAATCATTTCGTGTACAGTATCCGTATATACGCACCACATATGCACGTGAATTTATTTTCTTCAGAGAAGATTTCGTACAGCGAACGTAGACCTATAAGTTCTTTACATCTCCAAAACTCTCTTTACGCTTGGATACTAAAGAATCGAATACGAAGGACTGCATAATAATTATTATAGAACTCATAAGACCGAGTTTTTTGCGTACATAACTTTTCTCCTAGAGTTCAGACAATTTCATTCCAATACAATGCAGATACTATGACGTACATACATCGAGTTCCCCGTAGCCCTGAACCTCGAGGTCAATATTTTGGCTTTGTGTCGGTCATCGAGTCAAACTAAGCGAGATTCATAATCCATCTCTGGATGAATATTGTACCCTCATCGAACGAATAGTCAAACCTTTTTTTATAATACCAAATTATGACTATACAATTGAATTGAATGCACACAAACACATAAAGTGTTCACTGGTCCATATAGGCAAAGCTAGGCCATGCCACATGATCCACGTTCACGTCCACGACTCCAACTCATCTCTGAGAAAAATAGTAATCATAACATTTACAATTACTGTGTCGGATCCATTGAGGGATTAACAATAGAGAAATAATTAAACACAGGTAGCCTGCCTCGGGAGCTGCTCGAAAGGTTGGAAAACATTCCGAAATGATTAATAATTACAATGCCCGAGAGGATCCTTTTTCTGAGTCTCGGCTAGCGCTCTGACTCTGGCTCTCTCGTATAAAATTCTATGCATACTGTGAGCAGGCGATGCAAAAGCTTGTGATGAGCAACAAAGTATAAAAAAGCACATCATCATGGTCATCATTTCTTCTTCGTCTCACATTACCTTCGTCTTCGCCTCACTGACTCACGAGTCATCGCTTTACTTATACCCAGAACCAAAAAAAAACTTTCCTCATCTTTTCGTTCGGATCGGTGGAAAGAGCACGGATTCACATGAAGGATAACACCTTTCTCAACGAAAACTGTGTGCCGTGGTTTGTTTCTTTGAATCGCTTACTTCTAAAAGATTTACTTGATATACTCCAGTCCACTGCAAAGAAACTTGGTCCGTATAGTCGGTCGGTTGGAAGATGTATTTCTGGAGATGCTTCCAATTTCGACCTTCGTCGAAATCATGGTACGATTAAACTTAAATGAGAAAATGCATAATTTCTATGAAGTAATATAATGTTTCCTTCGTATTCATACGTACCATACTCGTATACACATTTTATTACAGTTGCAACATCCTTTAAAAAATATCTTCCACAATCCGCTGCATTATTTAATAGAATGATGAAGCATATGAAGATAAAAGTTTTACTTGATGATGTGATGAGATGAACCATAGAATGATAAAGCAGCAACAGCACCACAGGCATTTTCTTACGAGTTTTTTTGTAATTATTTGTTCTCTCATCTCATTGAAATAGTTGAAGCGGGTGCAGAAAACTTTTTTTATCTGTACCTCAAGTAGTAAAGTTCGTGCAACTAATCGTAAGTCCACCTTGTGACAATTTTATTGTTGTTACATAATTAAACCAGTACTAAAACATGTTTATGGAATTTTATGGACATTCATCAAAAACTCGTTCACGTGCTACTATTTAAAAGGTGATTGATATGCGATGACAGCCAAGTATTATTTCTCATTTTTCTGGATTTTGAATGATTTAGGATGCTAGATCGTCCTCCTACGGCGTTGTGGATTCTTCCGAGTACAGCCACTCTGATGGGACTGGGGGAAGTGAAGACGATCCAGATAATGACGAAAAGGTTTCATCTTGCACCAGGTAAAAGATTGTTGATAAAACATTTATCGCTGTAACAGACGTAACGTGCTTCTCAACACTCCGTAAAAACTTTTGACTTAAATTCAGTACTTTTGTTTTGACATTCCCTGTACCACACTACCCACACGCACTGATATAATTTTAGTGAAGTATCTGTGGAAAATGTGAAAGTGGAGAAGGCAACTGCAGACATGGATAACGAAGCGAGAGCAGCAGGTGAATCCTCTGCTGAATGTGGAAAACTCATGATGACGTCTCTCTTTCCCCGTTTGCAAGGTAAGAGCAAGAACTTGTTCTTTTTTTGTGTCTACCACCTTGAATTCAACATTTCAGAATGTGAGACGGCAAATAAACCCTTTCTCACTTGGCATGAGCTTTTCTCTGCTCTCCTTCATAAATCTCTCCGATTGTGTGTTTTCTCCTCGTCTGATTACATCACACAGCATCGCACACACAGTAGCTGAATATGAATAATTATTTATAAACGAAAATCCATTATGTCTTATTTAAAATTATGAATTTTGATTACTATTATTATGCTCTCACACATCCAGCATAATCTAATAGAAAGAGGGGATTATCATTCTGACTTTCAACTTTGCGGGAGGTGGCATTCCAAACAGTAGTCCCACCGCATATATGTCAGCTTTTGAAACGAAACGTTCCTCGGCGCTTCTTGTCTTCCCAGTATGCACACATGCGATAAGAGAACCTTGAAATGCCTTGAGTGTCAAAGAGAATCTTTTGATTGCTTTCTATACGCATTGGGGTTCATCGTGAACCAAAAGGCAGCAGTATACTACGAGCTTCACCAAAAATGAAACTGACAGGATGGATTTTTTAAAACATAATATTGTGTACTTATAAATATACTCACACGTCCTGTGGGAGAATCATTAAAAATCTCTCAATCTCTAATCCAATGCCGATGAAGCTTGAAAGAATATAAGATGATTAAAGGTGTAGCACCGTGCAATACATCAAGATTGGCTTTAGGAAAGGAGAAGAAAAAAACTGTGCTCTGTGTGCTCCTCCATGGCGTATGGAGTAACACAGTAAGCCGTCGACATTCTCCCCGTAATTGTTAAGCTGCTGACTAAATTTTTTTCCCTATCACCAAAAAATTCAATTCTTGATCATCTGATGGTGTGCTCATATTAATTTTTACACCTATTCAAAGTATCCACGCATTAAGGAATACTTTTGGGATGAAATGAAGAACCTTCAGAAAATCCAAACTTGTTACAGCACAATGAAAAAAACTATTTTTTGTGGATTCTACAGAGGTGGATGAGAGAGAAAGAAAAACTGCAGCAGTTGCTGTAGATAATAGCAGCATCAAACCGTCATCGTGATCATCATGCCATCCTTATTATTATTAAAACTGGGCTCACCAACTCAACTCGCCAGAGTGAAGAGGCACACAGGTAGCCAAAGCATATAATAATAATATTCTTCACATTTATCGTACGGAAGCAGCAATCTAGTCAAGTCAGTCATCTTTTGTGGGTCCCTCTTTTTAAAACCTCATAATATGATTAATGAATCTTCACAGAAGAGGTTTGGCATGAGAGAGAAATAATAATAAAAGAGTATGGAGAGCATATGGTCGCTATCCGTTTGACAGGTATTCATACATACATACATATATACGCTCATTTTGTGTGTACTCCAACTGTTTTGAATAGATCTGTGATTTTCTGAGGAAAGACAGTATTGTTCCCTGGCCGCTGCTGTGGCCGGCCACTTGTACTTCTTCACAGAGAGACCATATATCTAGCCGGGTTTAGTGCACCACCGCTTTTGCTCGCCTCATGAAGAGCACAGGGTTCATTTCGGCATTTTAGGTGTTTCTTTCTCGGCAGCGGAGAGACGAGTAGTTAGTTATCATCATTATGATAATATTTTTCTTATGAACAATCTTCTTTTATGAATAATTTGAATGAGGATTGGGATGCGTCATTACGTCGAAAACTACTGCTTGGCCAACGGAAATACTGTATAAAGGATTTCACTCTGTGTGTGCATATGGCGTAAGAATATGAGAAGATAGCTGTACGAAAAGCATTCCACATGTATACGTTAAAAATGCCTATTTACAATTGTTCAGTTACGATTATATATTATGCGTATATAGTAAATGAGTGGAGGAGGCAAGCGAGCGAAGCCGGTATTAATGTGCATCATAAGAAATGTCAGGCAAAGGAACGAAAAAAGAATTTTCGGCACAGCTCTCTCAGAGAAACAAAAAACCAATTACCTATGCATTTGCCAAAGGAAAATTATGAACACATATTACAAATGGTGTGCTCCTGCTCCGCTTCATAATGCTTATCTGCACAAAAAAAACTCTTCCTTTTTTCTCTTGTTTTACTGTGAGATGGACATTTAAAGATGACTTCGCATTTTCCTTGTGTGACCTCTTGTCAAGTTGGTAGAAATGCTGTGGGCTAGTGAAAGGCAAAAGTACTTTCGACAGTTCGCTTATGCTACACAAGCGTACCTTCGAAACGCATTATCACCCCTCTCCTCTTTTATTCCCAATTAGTATTATCAAATCACGGGTTTAATTAGGGAATTTCGTTGAAAAGGAGATACGCACGAATGTGTTCACTTCGGCTATGGCTATGGCTATACAGAAGAATTGACTATGATCAGAGCAGAGTGGACCTACATAAACTATTTTTGTAGCTGAGCTTGCTATTTCAATACTAAAATGTCACTCCTTACTGAGAAGAGATCCATTGTATTTGAACACAAAATGTCGAAAAATATATTCACAACTACAAGGTGGACACTGTATCGTCATGTCATGTACTTGTTCTGGTTTGCTGTATGGGGATTTGTGAACATCTGTACATTTTTTTACCAAGAAGGTGTATGCCTTATTTTTTGCGTTATGTGGCCAATGAGAATGTGCGGAGAGTGAGTAGGAAGAGTGTAATTATTTCAAAGGAATTCTAAAAATGAGAGGCACTTGAGGTGTGATGACTTGAGTTATAGCAAATGACACACGTGTGACGACGATGACGAACGAGTCACTGTTATATGGTCTCTCTCTCTCAGCAATTTGGCTACATAGTTTCCCCGCAATACAAAAACAATCACCTGTGAGATGACGGGATAATAATGGTCAACTCTTTTTTGTCCTCTAGAAGAACTGTTCATACCTACAAACGTAGGTATATGTGTGCATATGATACATTTCTGTAAAGACACTTACGAAATGAGTAGTGGTCATTACCCAGAGTTTCGTGTATTCTTGCCCTGTGAGAGTGTATGACGTGTGCATATGTGAAGAAAGTACCTAGGCTTATTAGGCCAGTACTGAAATGTGTGTTCAACCATAAGAAAAGAGTTAAACCTCTGAAGCGTCATAGTCATCTTGAGGTTTGTCAGAAAATGAATATTGATGATGTATAATGTAATTACAGCGTCAAATCTTCCTTGTAATTCCTCAAGGCTTTCTTAGCCACGGACTCACCATGTCCACATCAAGAAATCACGGATTAGATTTTTCAAATGAAATATTTCGTGGATATGTGAATGTCATTATTTCTCAAATGAAGAGATTTTAGAGAATTGCGATTGCAGGATGACATTGAGAGCTGTATGTAAGAGGGTGACACTTTATCATTCGAGCGAGTCTCTTTTTTACCTTCTTTTTGAGTAGTGAGAGGCACAGTGTAAATGTAAAAAAATACGAATATGAATTGAATGACTGCAATGATTTTAGTATATTTTTAATGCGAATAAAGTGAATTATACTAAAAAGTAGATGTTATAATAACCATACATCAGTAAATCTGCTTCAAAGTAATATTATCCGGGGGAAAGTGGGAAAGTCGTTTTAGCGAGTTGTGTGGGATTGAGTTAGCGACGGGTTTGAGATTCGGAAAAATTTGCTCGGCCGGCATGTGTATATCGTCAAATCTTGTCGAGGGGATTTCACGTATTTGATATTTCATGTATTGTAGACGACCTTTTGCTATTGTCTGAATAAGAAATGAATGAAGCTTCTTGCTACGTCATCAGTCTGTGATGTTTTGTATAAGCATTGATTTCTTAATCTGTGTGGTTATACAAAATGTTTTCGAATGTAGCTTATATATATCCTAAAGTTTTATACTTCTTGAAAACATTTTCGTGATGAAGCAAAATGCATTGAAAGATGCTGAAGTTTAAGGGGGCTGGGACAAAAAAAAAATGATCTCGCAATGACGACAGGATGAGACTCTTTTTTAAAACCACTATTGATCGTGCACGTTACGACGTGCATTGATGAGAGACGACATTTGACCAAAACCCGTCATCGAATCTTTGTCCCGTGAAGCAACGGCACGTTATTTTCTCATCCTCACTCTATCAACGCGTCTTGAGAATTCATCCAGATTGTGCTGCTTCTCTATTTTCGATATTAAGGTTGTATTTGTGTGTGACAAACTCGCTGCTAGTATTATTGCATTGTATTCTATAAAGTATTTAGGAAAAAGCCTTTCGAGTTCCAGAATCATATAAAGCCTGAATAGCAGATTTGCAGATTTGAAATCTTTGAAAAGCCACTCCATTGCCGTATTTTAGATTTCATTATTTGTTCATACATTCCTTCTCTTATGTTAGATATTGTCATATAATCCAAAAATGTATAAGATGCTTCGCACCATCCGTGTGGGTTCATATGAGAACATGATTGCAGTGTAAATCATCGCAAGGCAAATAATATCCTGTGAATTTGTTTTAAGAATGGAGAAAGGCACTCGAGCGTGAGCACGGTCTCTCTCTATCACACACTCACCCCCAATGAAACTCATATGCAGCATACACTTTATATTTCTAAAATGCATACATTTTATGAAGCTTGTCGTTTATGTTTACAACTTTGTCTTGATCAAATTAGGCAGTTTTCTGCGGTATTTTGGAACCTGAAACCGGTATAAGAGTTATATAACTTCACTTTATGGAGAAAAGTTTATGCTGTATCGTCAAATAATTAGCGATACACCTTACACCTATCCATTATATCATTATAGTTTATGCAATTTTTTAATCTTGTTTGTATTATTCGGGTTTACGTTCTGTGAACATACTTATGTAAGGTGTGTCTATATCCTAACCCTTAGTCCTAAATTCAGCTTTAATACTGGAATTGAATTCCATAAATCGGTATGTGTATGCTCGCAAATATCAGGTAGATTACTTGGAAATACGAAAATGAAACCAATGACGTACGGTACACATGTCACCACACATATAAAGCTGATATGTTCAGACAAGTTTCTCGTAGTGGTTCTCATTTTCTAGAGAAGCTTTTCACGTGTGCACATCAGTGGGGGTAGTGTAAGGCACCTTAGGGGTATTTTAAAGTGAATATCCGCTTCCCACCGCAAAACTTCCTTTTGCCCTTTTCTCTTGTTTCAGATTGCTCGGTTGGCTTGTGATTTTCCGAATCGAAAGAGTATAAAGCTGATAAATGATGATGGTTACTGGTGGTTCTGTTACCTGTTTGTGCTTATACATTCAGCCTTCAGTTCTGATTCTGAACTTACTTCTTTGTATGCTCATTTTTGCCCCTATATCCTCTCAAAAGGAACGTGTGCATCTTTTCTTCTTTTTCTGTCGCTTTTGTCATAGTTGTACAGAATTTTTCAGTTTCATGACTATTTATTTTCATGATACCGGATGCTCTGTAATTTACGTGAACTTGATGATGACAGTGTGTAATGATGATGATGTGTGCTGGTGTAACCCCCAAGAAGCTCCTCTTTCCATTTCCATACATATTTTCTCTCGCTGCCACCATACCAGTATGAAGTTATGCACCAGATTTCCAGATAATGTTCACAGTCTTCTCCAACTTTTGCTACTAATTTTCAACATATTCGCGTAATCAGGGCTTTTTTATTTGCTTTACACCATATTCGTGTGATTCTTGTTCAGAGAAGAGAGCAGTGTTCACGCAAAAGGTTTTTTTTGCGTCTGTATACCAAGTTCATTGTAAATTACAGCCTAAAATTAGTGAGTGAACGCCCGTTGAATTTTTTTGTGTCTGAATACAATGCGCATGTATAAGAACTTCAACGATTACTCTATAAAAGTTGAGAATTGAGCGGCGTATTGCATATGATCTCTATAATACCAGCAAGCAGTCGGGAAGAAGTAGAACAATAATCCACTTTACACGTCTATAATGTAACTTCATTTGATTCTTGTGATACTACCGCATATATGATCATCTCCACTTCGCCACCGACAGAACTATGATATCCCTTGAACATGACTGTACACTCATGATCCGCACACATACATACAAACAGTGAAAATGCCGAGAAATACAGACAGCGTGAATAAGTTCATGTACACGAGTACGAAAAAAGAAGCTCAGAAAAGTGTTCGTCTTCATCTTTTTTTCTAAACATATATACTTTTGGTGTCTGGTCTGTCTTGATGGAAGTGTGATGGAAAATACTGATAGAACGTGACGATTGGTCGTATGGTTGTGTATATGAGTAGTCGAGTATATATAATCTTGACTTTTGGTAATAATGTTTTTCCTAAAGAATGATATCATCGAAAACGATCTAAATTTTGTAGCTTGCCGGATATCAATCAATATGCATGTCAGCAGGCGTTCCGTGTCGTGCGTGTCATGTAGTAAGTGCCCCGTGAGTATCATATCATGTTTCTCTCTCGTCGTCTTTTCTCACTCTCTTGTTCTTGTGTGCTTTTCCCTTGCTCTGACATCAACATTTATAAGTTTTTTCTGTTCTTTTTTCATCTGTGAACAGAGAGAGAGATCTGACTCTGGCCAGAATCATTTTCCCCTTTTGTGCTTACAATATCAATAACACAAAAGATGGATGTGATGTGATATGATAAGAAATGTCAGATATACTTAAAATGGTCCATTCTGAAGCAATAATAATATCATTTCTTGTGCTAACCCTTGTTTTGAACATTTCTATCAAATATTACTGAGCTTAGATACTTTTTGGTACTTCATCGTTTTGTTCATGGTGTAAGTATTTTTGTGAGAACGTTACCTCTACTCACACATTCAAGGAACATATTATTATCTATATGTAAAAAAGTGTTGTTTGTTTTGCACGTATTGTGGTGAAAATATGTACAGCCAAGGAAAATCACACAAAAAAGTGTGAACTGTTTGAGGCAAACAGTTTAAGCAAATAGAGGGGCAGGGAGCAACTTCTCTTGAGGTTCCCTGGTTTTCTGCAATAGGATAAGAAGCATATAGCCACGGATTTATATACAGATTGCATTTTATCCGTGACACCTCGTGTTAACCCATCAATCAAACACAATTAATATTGGAGCAAGACCTTGAGAGATTTGATTGTACTTTCTCTGGCTTACAGTCTCCGTTTCTGTGCATTCCACATTGTACATGGATTCAAAGTTTATGTCGTTATCAACAGGTTGCGAACTTGCATTATATGCAATTATTACAAGATCGCAATTGACTACCACTCCGTGAAAGACCTCGGTAAAGACCGACAAAATAATCCTACAATCAATAATATCACACTTGTATCAGATAAACATCTAAAAGTGGACACGCAATAACATGCTTGCATGTAATCAACATCGATATTATTACACCTGCGGTGGTGTAACAAAATATGATTTTCTTGAGAAGAGCCATCTTCTTACGCTAGTTGACAAATTTATGTGCATTTTAACGGTGAACGATGGTGAGTGGAAGTTGTTCACGTACAATAATTTCAAAATTGTGCCCAAGATTGACTGCAATTTTCCTTCTCCCCTTCTTCTTCTTGTCTCTTCTCTTTCCTGACAATCAAAATGTTTTACTTGTCTCCTTGCATTTGTTAAGCACGCTGTAGTTATATTTTTTGTGAGGATGATGATGAGACTAATATTTTTCTGGTTGTATACTGCTGCGCTGCGGACAACCAACCGGAAGTCTATCGTGACGGTCCAGAGGACACACGTACATGCACATGTCATCGGCAATAAAACATGTTCTGCACAAAAAATATTCAAATCTATAATAACAAAAGTTTTGTAAGGTTTTTCGTAGAATGTCCCCTTACAAGTCATGTCTTTTTCGTGCACGATGTGTAGTTCACATCCACACACACACGAGGGGAAAACGTTAACTTCATTAATTGGAATCAACGTTCCTGCTTCGCATCATGAGGAAACACAAAAAAAGTGTTTGACGATGATGAGATGGGACTACAGTGCCAGAACGAAACTACATCCACTTGTATTAAGTTGCTTATTCATTCTCATTTGTTACTTTTTTTGCTGTTTCGCATATTTATTATTGGTCAGTCGCTTCAGTCACTCGCAGTGTCTTAAGGAGTAATGTTGTTGTCAAGTTTTAATACGATTGTCATTACGAACGAAGACAACATATAGCATATACATACACATACACTTGCTTCGCAACATACCATCTTCAGTGAGAATATATCTCCGTTTGCTACACTGTCTCTGAGCGCAAATGATAAATATAATCTTAAATTGGTCATTTGGCTATTAAAGCGAGTACACACACATGTTTTTACGCGGTGAGAAGAAGCGCAGTGAAAAATTCTCTAAGGTTCAACGACTCGTTTCACTCATTGTCCACGGAGTACACATACATACATTATGTCATGAGCACCTGCGGACGCGGTTCTCATTCTCCATAACGCTTTTTCCCCTTTCAAAATGAATATCTTCTTGCTAATATCCTCACTGCTCCGGTCACTTATTCTTAACAAGAAGAGATGCAAGCGGGTGCTGAGAGCGATTATACGAAAGGGAAGAATGTACAAGATTGATTTCATTAAGTTTGTTCAAAAAAAATAAGTCCACAAGAATACATATGCAGAATGAGATGTATGCAGATTTACAGAAAAAAACTGTGTGTCAAGTACACACAACAGGTAAAAAATCTTATATACCACTTTTACATGAAAATGTTACGTTTCGGTTTTAGGTGATGAACAAAGAGTTGCAAGCAGCAGCAGCACAAGTCATCAATGCAAGCGGAACTTTTGTTTGCTAGATTTATGAATGTGTAAAATCTGCCATGAGCTCTTTCTTAAAAAGTATCTACTTTTAAGCATAGGAAAGGAACCATAAGGGAAGGGAGGAGGGATTTTTTTGTTGAATTAACCAAGCAATAATAATATGTCAAAAAAAAGTTTACCGGGGGAAAAGGATAAGAAAGGAAGATGAAGATGGTGTTAAGGAAGCTATAGGGAGGAAGATGTGATGATAATGAATTGATAGGATATATATATGCATGCGCATAATAGGTTGTGTGCATATGTGAAGATGACCGATGTTTACTCTTTTTTGGGCTTCACTATTTGTAATAAGGTAGCCGTTCTACTAAAAAGAATTTGAGAGAAAAAAGAAGATTTTTTCCAAACAAGGCTCCTGCTGTTCATCTCCTTTCTACACTGTTCGCGGTTTGTGTGTCCCTCGTCTCCTCATCATAATTTAAGTAAATGGCCAAAGGGACTTAATGGGAATCCATGCGTGGCCGAGCAGTGTGTATGTATGATATCCTGTTTAGCGACATAGTATATCTTCCCCGAATGTGCATGTGTGTGTGTGTGTGCGTTATTGTTGTTCGCCTTAATGCTTACCATGGGGTAGTCAACCGTCTTTATTGTTCCACAAAAAAAATCTGCACCGGAAAGCACACGTTCATTTTTATTATTTGGTGGTCGTTTGTTATTCGTCGTGAGTGAGTCTAATCATCATCATCAAAGATTAGCAGCAAAGTTACATACGAAACTGTGTACATATCGTATGAAAAACTCTTCTATATTTTATGAACTTTTGTGTCTATTACGACTATATCTTGTGTACTTCTTCTTCCTTCTTTTCCCTCTTTCCCGTTCGAGCCGACTGATTTTCTGCTATTTCTCCTCGATATTGTTTGATGTGTCTTGTCTTGAGTGTGCGTTCTCCTGCAAATACTACGCATCTCTCGAGGTATCACCCTTTTGGATTAATTCTCTTTTTTGCTGTTGTTGAAGCCTCAGGTTTCCCAATTATCACTTTTTTTGTACAATATGCCCAAAAAGCAATTTTTTCTCATACTCTTCCTCCGAGAATAAAAAGGAAGACACTATTTAGTTGTCCTCTCTCGTCAGAGATGTGTATTGTAATACGAAATCGGAGAGTACACGATCCTCTAATTTTCTGATGAAAATCAGGAGCAGCAGTCGAAGACGTCGTCGTGCCTTTTTGGTGCTAATGATCAACAAGTGCGGTGGATAGCTGGGAGAGAGGTGTAGTATTGTATGGTGTCTTTTCCTATTCTTAGCTCTCCATTCGTATATTTCATACCTCACCTGCATTTTGTAGGAACAAAAACCTCATTTTTTTTACAAAAGAAAGGGGATGAAATTTCAGAGGAGAGAGCATGTATGTATCACAAAATGTGTTACAGATTCAACAGAGGTCTACTTGTTGAGTGAGACCATTGTGTTTCTCCTGTACTTATTACATGATGATATGATGACTGTGAGGACAGAAGTTTTATATATGAAATACATCCTGATGTGATGAGCATATGGAAGGGTACTGTGGAAGATGGTTGATTTTAATTTGCTCATGTCAGTCCTCTCCATTATTATCTTTTTAAGGGATTACAGAGAATACTTGGAGTGAAATGGATACTACGTACGCAGTTGTGCGTGTGCTGCATTTTTATGAGATTACTGAATTCGATGAAATGAAGCACAACGCTACTGCGGCTTTGTTCGCACCGCATAATGAGAATAATTTGTGAAAATGTGTGTTACGCGTATTTTTCGAGTTCAGTTGACACGTAAAAAATCGAACATTGAATCGAGTATGTGTAAGTATTGATTGTGTCAATTAATAATGAGATAGAGTATTCGTGGGTATTTTAAACAAATTATAGAAGTATAACTGGAATTTTGACATAGTCAACACATTTCTCGACCTAATTGGTGCGGTGCACAACCCATCTATAATTTTTAACATCCATGGTCAAATTTCGTAAAAATAATTTCGCCTTCGAAATTCGACATAAAATTATTGCTCTCAAATCTTTCAGTCTCATCTTTCAAAAATCAGTCATGCAAAATACTGGTAATGCATTGATTTTTTTATCCTGACTTGCTTCCAGGTATTGAAGTAGTGCTTATTCAGAACGTCTTCTCGACATGTCTGCATACAAGTCTTATGAGTAAATTTAGAATAAGAGTTTGGTGATGATTGTCGATGCTGAAAATTGAGACGCAGACGGTTGGCGAGTGAAGCACGTTGTCTTATCTATGTGTGGATATATGAGAAGACATGGAAAATGCACACAATGCAAACCTTTTTACTATGAAATAGTTAATAGTGGGAAGAACTTGCCTTGAGGCAATGACTCGCACAGGTTGAAAATAACACATCTCGTCTTGTTCTCACTCGTGAATGTGAATCTGTCTTTAGCTTATGGATGGTATGCATATACTTGCAACTATCCTAATCTTAGTCTGGATTCAGCATCCTCTGCCTGCTCTATAGCGGCAGGGGCACCTCAAATACATACATATACTTGCAACTTGCAGCATGTGTAATGTACAAAGAGGCATATATACCCGCATACATACTTACATGTTACGTTTATATTGTGGTCGATTCACTTATTTTTTTTCTTTAAAAAAATCTGTTAGAAAAGGTGAACATGCAGTAGCGTAAATGAGGAAGGCGATGATGATGCTGCTTACGATGAAGACAGTGATCATCATCATCATCCACGACGATGTTGATGACGATCAGGTATGATGTGTGAGGACTTTTTCCTCAAGTCAGATTCTGTTGGTGAGTCTCCGCGAAGCGATATACCTGCGTATTTACGGAAGGTGTCTGTTGCAAACGAGACAAGTAGTGAGTGCCACAGGTGCCATAATTTGGATCTTCTGTGAAATAATTTTACATGATTAAACTTGTAAACGTTCGTTATTGGCAATTAAAAAATGGATAAATTACTTGCACCGGGAAGAAAGGGAAAAAATTCATAAGTGATATCCAACAACAGTTCACACGCTCATAAATTCTAACTTTTTGGTAGAAAGTTGGTAAAAGCGTGCTATATCTTGTTTGTGTGCACAAAGAAAGGAGTCTAAGCGCAGAGTTGTGAAACGTGGCAAAACCGGTTTTCTTGCAAGAAGCAGTTGTGCTGAGCTGCTCCAAGTGACTGTTTTTACCTGTTTCTACCATCACCCCAAAACTCGTAATATCCATTTTCCCTGTGTTTTGTTGAATGTGCTGCTGGCATGTTGTGTAGAAGAGTAGCTTTTGAGTGCAGATCTGTGTTATGGGCATACACGTTTTACGCACGTAGTTAACCTTCCTTTCTCCTACTTACGCAAACCGGATTTAATCTTCAAGTAATTTCCAACATGGATGCCACCACTACTACCTGCCTGTGAAAGTTCTTTTTGTGGAAATTGGCTGCACGTTGCAAAAAAATTAATTCGCTTCTCTCATCTCCCGAAAAAGAATACCGGTACTAAACCCATTAGTCGCCAGTTCCGATGAAACGAATCAAGTTCAAAGAGACTTCAACGTTTGTTGAATACAAAGTATTTGCGAGCTTCACTTGACTCCCGACCCATCATTTAAAAAAATTTCCATCTTGTTTGCGAAGCGCCCAGCCAGACAATAGAGTAATAAATTTGAGAATGACGGAACTCGACACAAACAGCAGTCCAGTGGTTTGGCCATCTTGGTGCTACGGCTGTAAGAGCAAGAAGATAATATTTTTTCCGAACTTTCCATATCTTTTTACTCTTGCAAAATAAATACCCTTTTGCAAATCCTGCTGGTGTCTCAAGAATTTTTTAAACAATTGCTTGTCTAAAACATTTTTAAAGATAGTAATTTCAGTCGGCTAACCTGCAATTGACATGAAGTCAAAGTAGATATTGAAGAGGGCACGCATGACCATTTAATTATCCATTTTATCCTCCAAGTCTACGAAAGAAAGTTAAAGACTGATATTTAATAATCAACCAAGAACCTTTCATCCTTTTGTATGCTGCATACATTCGTATATGGTACAGGTGAATGTCTGTAAGTAAATGCACGGGGTATGTTATTGTGCATGATTTACTGCTCCTGTTTAATACACAGGTGTCCAAAGCTCTGTTGTTCCCTTGAGTTTTATTACTCAAGCAGGGCTTCCCCCTCTTCTCATAAAATGTCGAGAAAAAACAGTTTACATAAGGAAATGAGAAGAATCTTCAAAGAGCTCAGGTTGAACATTTGGCAATCGGTTTTCATACTTCTTTTAAAAAAATCCTTCCACTTACCGCAAAAACATGGGCATATTATGAGAACCGAATATGGCTCAAAGAACGAAGTGAGCTTTTCATAACATTAATGCACTGTTTACCAACTTCCCAATAAAAGGAGATGTTACCTGCAGTTGCCCCTTCTCTCTTCATATTAAATTTGCCAAAAAGGATGAGACGCAGAAAATATCAGTGTAAGATAGTACAGCGTGTGTGAGTGATGCTCTATGATACTTGCTTTTTTGACAAAAAGGAAGTAAGGAACCGCACACGGTAGAAAATTATGCACTTTATTCCCCTCATTTCGAGCAAAATGTTCTGATTCATGAGACGGTTTTATAAACATAATTACACGGTGCAAGGAAAAGTATGGTGAGGAACCCATAAGGAGTCTTCCCTGTAGACCCATAAAAATGTCAACTGTGCAGCTTTTATGTGCACATTACATACCAAAATTCACGCGTAAAAGTGCATCCCTTGTTCTTCCTATTCGGAATTGCTGTGTGGATAATGTATTAGAACGGATTATGAATAGTATAATGAGAAGCATTTTATTTTTGCGAGAAATTCATTACACTTATTTTTTGTGAAGAGCGTTTAGAGTAATTACAGAAAGGACTAATAATTGACTTGGGTTAGATACATGCATGATTTATGGAATGTGATGGTGAATGTAAAAGAATGATGTACAAATGCCGCTTAGCAAAACATTTAACAAAAGTGTTCGATATAGAAAAAAACATCTCTCACTATGCTAGCGACTACTGTAGAAGAGTAGCCATTGTGGCGACAGGTGAAGGAGTTGCAATAGAGTAATATTTTTGTGTCCTTTGTATTGTTGCTTGTTCAGTAAGATTAAGATGATGAAAAAGAATGAGCTGATCAGCTACAACTTTATGCATTGTCAACTCTAGTGACTCTTTTTTGTTAGAATGAACACATTTTTTCTCCGCATATTTCAACCTCTGCGTATGAACATAATTACCACATGAGTGAAACATATGAAGATATTGAGCAATACATCAGAAGATGGATTTTTGTGTCCCTTCGTTTTTTAATGATAATAGGCAATAAGGTGATGTAATGGTGGTGACGACTGCGAGCAGTATAAAGTATAGAGGTATTTATGGACGGCTTAAGTATAGTAGGTAGCTACTCATAACCATTCGAAGTTATTATGCATCACCTTCGTCATCTTCATCAGCGTTTTATCGTGATGAAATTATCCATAGGCGCATATTGTGGTGATGCGTAAAAGGTAGAAAAAATTCTTAAGGATAATTTTTCCTTCTCTCTCCGTCTTCGCCTTCTTCTTCATCTTTTTTTAACTTCTGCTCAACTCAAGTCGTGGAGGATTCAAGGAGCCAGTTGTTATAATCTTTTATTAAAAAATTCCGCAAAGTCACTCTCCAAACAATTTAACGGACTAAAAAGGTCACATCTTTTTCTCACACGTTCAATGCTCATCTGTCCATCTTTTTAACACACGTACACTTGTGTGCATATGTGTGCATCCTGCATCCCACTCCGCCACTCGGATGTTGATATCGTGAATAGCTTTTATAGTGCTGCTGCTGCTGTTGCCGCTTTTATTAATGGGAAATTCATTCGTGTATAATGCTGATGAATGGTTTGATGATGGTGAAGGTTTTCTAAGATGTATAATACTTCTAAATGATGTTAGAAGTTTTTGCTTAGAACACCTTCGGTTTGGGGAGTTTGGACACTTTACGTAGACGTAACATTCGCTTCCTTTTCTTAGATTTGAGTATTAATAGACCCCACAAAAGATATTTCATCAAGTTCTCATCTTCTTCTCAGGCCATCAATATAATTTTTTCGACTTCTTCCCCAAACTTGACTCAACGCGAAAAACATGAATATAAATTGGATTTAGGAAAAAAGTGAATAGAATTGATCGATCTTGAGAGGTTGATGAGGATGAGAGAGACGCTTTTGGAGAATATCGTCCTTATAACATCCACAAGAGCGATACGTAAAACTGCAAAGGTGTAATCACTTCATTTCCTCGCTCCTTCCTTGAGTAAAATTGAAAATTACTCTAAAAATCTCGTCCGTTTCCCGAGATTTTTGGACTTGAGCTCTAGTCTTAATAATAGACAGTAGGTAACAAAAGCGAATACTTCTAAAATAGTGTACAACCTTATATTCCCGAATAAAAAGTGATGATGCGTTCAATTAGTTTGTAAAAGTTTCCTTGTAATCTTTGGATACAATGCGATACTTTATGTATGCATGTATGTGTGTAGTTTACACAGACTCATTTCTTCCAATGAGTTGCGCTTTCCAACTCTAAAAATGAATGATGATGCAAATGCAGCCGAGAGGAGACGCAGATGTGAGCTCTTGTAGTCAGTCAGTCATCATCTCACTTGTATTTAAATGGTCACGAATCGGTAAAGTAAAAGTGCACCTTTTATCTGCCTTATTTTTAAGATTCGTACAAATCACTTACTTTTCAAAGATTTGTGCATGAGATGAGTGTGCTCTTTTAGTGCTATGCATACACACATGATGGATGTTACAGTGGAAGCAAAAGACGCAACCAACATAATATAATGCATAGAACACATTAACATCTTGTGTGAAGAGCATTATCCATGGGAAAAATGGAAATCATGTGAAGAAATGATATTTAATGACAAAAAATTTTCAATGAGCAGCTTTCATCCTGTGTTAAAAAGTTTCACCCTAAAGGGCATTTACATGCATTCGTGCTTTTCAATGTAGAATTCCACTATTATTATTATCCTTCTAAAAGGGACGCGCAGTAATTGGGCTTAAGAAATTCTCTCTCTCTCGCTAACAAAAATTGTCGTGGCATTTCATTTTTCTTGCGTTGAATGACATGTGGTGAATGGTGGCTTTCAGAAATCTGTGATGAAAAGCGATGCCAGTTGACTTGCATTTAAACCAAAAAATCGTTTACCTTGGCTTGACCACATGAGGGCTACACAGATGAGAAACAGGTCTAGAGATCGAGAAACAGAGGCAATAATAATACATTGGTCCTTGCAACATTCTTCAAAGTAAATTGTGAATGAATATTTAACAAAGAGCAGCATATAGTGTCATTATATAATTGGCGTCAATCTACTTTGCATTCAACAAAAAATTACACTGTAAACAATCCACTATTGTCGGTCCTCTTTGCTAATACCAGATATAATAAAATACATCTAAGAAAATGATAATCATAAAAGTATGCAGTCCGATATGATTGCTCAGAAAAGAGAAAGCAGGATGCGTAATTGGGGCATTGTGAGATCACAATGCATTTTAGCTGTTAAAAATGTCACCAAAATATGCTAGGCTTTATGAAAATTCTACTAATTGTTCTCAATTATCTCTTTCTTCTCCACAGCTGCCGAAAGCCAAGGGGAAGAATCCTCCTCGATCTCCGTCTCAAGCAACAACAAAGGTACAAGCAATGGGGACCGGGATCAGCCAGGCGGAGGAGTTGTGGTGAACACTCAGAAATCCAAGCGAAAGCCGAGCACGAAACAAATCCACCAGCACAAACCATCCGAGCAACAGTCACCAACTCATTTGAGCTCGACAACGAGTTCACCCCCGATGACACCTCCACCACCATCATCCTCGGCAACATTGTCTGGTGGACAGTCTTTGGGAAATACCAATAATCACAATAACAGCTCTGGGGGCTCCTCTCCGCCGCAACAACCAATCAAACAAATGGAACAGATGATGACAGCCTCGACTCGAAACTACTCGGAATTCATGAGGAGTCTTGCAGCCAAATACAATCAGCAACAATCTAATCACAATAATGAGTAAGAAGCTCTGAAATAGCTCTCATTTCTACTAGCCCGTCTTCTCCTATTTAATATCGTGCTTGCCGAGTAAAGCTTCAGGCTATCATTTACTCAACTCATTGTTAGTTTCATGAGCATAATAAGTTGAATACAAGGAAGCCGCATATATGCACACACAGAGAAAAAAATCGTATCATTTTATGATCCCATTTTATTATCCTATTCCATTTTTTTATACCGTGCGTCATTTCTATTCTCGGTTTGTCCGCCCATAAGATTTCTCCTTATGAAACGGCATCATTTATACATAATTTTATCGAGGAGGAAGCAGAGGAGATGCAATTAAAATTATTCGTGCTTTACTTGGAATTGAGAAAGTGTTGAAGGTTTCTGACGAAGGAAGTGGGGAAATATTACGAGCAGTTATTAGTGTGGACTTGTGGAGGCGGCTATTCTAGAAATGAATACATGTGCATTACTATACTCAATTCCTTCTATTTAATTGTAAGGTCTCCAGCTGAAGGAACACAATGTAATAACTGCCTTTGCAGACTGTAAGTCTACAGGGTTTTGAAGACGGGAAACTAATATTCTGATGGGAATATTATAGAGTTTACGCAAATAACCTTTGAGGAGAACGATCTTGAAGATTTAGAGTTAACCTTTTCTCCTTTTGTATATCTCATGACATGGCGAACGAGAAATTATGAGTAGAGTAAAGATAGTTTGCTCCTGTCTTTGTAAAACAAAGATGTTGAAGTTTTGCGGTGATTTTGAGACCACAAAACTCTTGGGTCTCCGGGTCGAACCGTGGTTGTGGTTTGGATATGAGAAACTTTATACGTGAACTTACATTTCCTGAGTTCTCGCCCAACTACTGGAAATGCCTGATCTACTTTTAGTCTTTGTTCCCTATCGCGTACAACATTATACTATTATGCATACATTTACTAACTTACGTTGTTCTCGTTTTTTTGTTTGACTTTCACATGAGCAGCTATTTCCCCAACTTATCATTTGATACTCGTTTCCTGAAGCCAGCTGCGGCAGCAGCCTTCTTGAATCTGAGTCAACTTCCATCCCCTGTTCTTCTTGACAAGGACAAGTTCCCTTTAATCGACATGTCCTCCACGCAAACACTACTTTCCATGGTGCGTTCTGCCTCTGCGGCTGCTGCCGCCGCCGCAGCTACTAATAACAATAATAATAATACCAACAACAACAACAATCACACATCCTCCAGCGACTGCTTCAAATCGAGTGGAACTAAAAGACCCAACTCCCCGTTGGACCTGTCCGCAAGGGATATCCCGCCTTTGAAGAAGGCCAAATTGAAGGCTCCTGTGGATATGATGTTGGCAAAACCGACGGGAACGGTTTGCATGTCTTCCTGCTCCAGTGGATGTTCCGAGGAGGCACAAACTATGATTAGCTGGTCGGTAGAGGAAGTCTGTCAATTTGTGGGGACTATCGACCTCTGCAAAGATTACGTCGAGGTAACAAGTTACTTCCTTTTTTGTAGCAACGCACTTTTTCAACAGTTTTGGTCCTAAACATCCTAAACTTGTGCTGTATGCGTTAATGATGTTGTAAAATATAATGCTTGTGCAAGATATATACATTTGTAGTATACCCATTTCACCCATGACTCCTATGCGTTATCTTTCTTATTCCCTTACACTGCGTACTTTAATCCTTTGTAAATTTTCACAGGTATTTCGAGAGCATTCCATTGACGGAACATCCTTACCACTCCTGACAGAGGAGCATCTCATGACGGCTATGAACATGCGACTTGGACCCGCACTCAAATTTCGATCCACAGTTGCAAAGACACTGGGAAATTGCGTTATCTGCTCTCATTGCACACATTGCCACAATCATAACAACAACTAATATGCGAAAGAATATGATATAATCACAGCACATTCTGTTGAAACGTTTAAGATACTTCTGTTGTTTGGTGGGAGTTGGACGTTGTTACTAAAAAATAAGATCGCAAGATCGGTAAAATTTGTATCTGATTTTAAGTATCCATCAGCAGGTGAATTGGAATTAATAGTGAATGGTAATTGGTAATATTGGCTATATATTAAGAAGAATTTATTCACTTACGTGCAACTTATCTCCATATATCTCATGTGAAATTCAGTTTTTTTCAATAGTAAACATTTAGCTTTATGTAGTTGTTTGCGATAGGGGTAATATGACACAATGGGAACTCCGCTCCCTACACTTTCCAAAGACTTCCGTTACCACATTTTCATAGTTTGTAGGAATAGGTATAAACTCGAAAGTGTAAATATGAACCCTTGTACTATGTAAGCATGTATGAATTGAATGATCCAAATCTGAAAAGAAGCTACTCTGTGAAAGACATGTACATAAGAAATATAGCATACATTTTCTAGTGTATAGATATAGCTACTACTTATATAGGCCGCAATCCCACTTGCAAAGTTGTTGATGATGTTCAAACAAGATCGTACATATTTGATATATCATCTCAACTGGGCACACAAGTGATGGAAAAAACTGAACCAGTATTACATTTACATGATCGATGTGACAATCTGTACAGGTAAGGGGGCATCAAAAGCACCCTCTAAGTTGGTGCAGTTCTCCTTTCTCTGAGATGTCGTCATTCGCGTACTTTCTGTACTACCTGACAAAATACTACAGTAGATTTTGGACTCGGTTTGCAGTTAATTTTTATATGTAAGTTTGTTTGTAATAGGTAAGAATTTGCACGGTAAAAGTTACCTCTCATAATACTACTTCAATGCATTCAATGCAAGTTTATAAGAATGTATAGAGTTGAAAAACTTGGAGAAGATTTTAGGTTAAGTATCGCCTTACCATAATGCCTTGTTGATGTTGATGATGACAATGATAATTACGAAAGTACATGTACAGCTTTAACTTTGATGTTCATTAAAATGATACGTGTTGCGTTTATTGACTTTAGCCATGATGAGCGCATGAATTATTATGAACATGAATTGTAGCATAATATGAATATAAATGCAACATATGGACCGGAAAACCCAGAAAGAGCCATGTAAAATGTTAGGTGAAAAAGCATATGCAATCTTTGATGAGGGTGCGCATATTGCTGATAAAATGAAAAAATGATAAGTATGCATTCGTGTAGAATGATGCTGTATATTAACTCAAAAAGTTATTGGGGCAATTGATTTTAGGTAGAATACTTATAAAAGTTTAATTAACTTCAACATCTAAAGAAAGAAATGATTAGATTTTCTTTCAATTTTTTTACCACAAAAATAGTACACAGCTCCGCTTATCACGATTAAAAATAATGGAGAAAAAATTGCAACCAATAAATGATTTCACTGATTTTTGCTTCTTATTGACTGACGCCAGGCATGGGGCTAAAGGGGAAATGAATTATTAGTACCTCGAACAACATCAATAATAAGTATGTGTATCCGTATCTTTAACACACAACAGTGATATACATATAGCACAGCATGTAACAATTATTACTTATTACTATAATATACTTACACATTATATTTACTTCGACAATACATATTTCCTGAATTCCCTACGCTAGAACGCTTCTTGGAGAAAAAATAACACTGAAATATTTCTCGTAAACAATTATCCTCAAAAATGCAATAAGTGAAGCTATTTGTACATCTAGCAACAACATATACATTAAGCTTTCACGAATAAATATCTGGATACATAGGTTAAATGTTCATAATATTCTGCTGCAAGGCTCGTTCATGGTAAACTGTGATTTCCGGGTAGTAAGTGTGGATCATTTAATAGATAGGAGCAACATTTCGTGTCAGATTTAATCTAGTTCAATATTGTTTTTATCAGGTACGAGAAGAAAGAAATGAAAGAAACATTTTTTCTAACGGAATCCGCATTGCTACCACACCACGCACATAACATATATTATAACACAGACAACCACGATAGTTACGGAACAGAGAAGCAATATCCAGCGTCGCAGCAGTCACCGTCAACGTCAACTTATTTCCTTCTGTTTGGGGCTCATTTTTAGAAACATGATACCGCATTGAAGTAGCACCTCAGATAAATCTTCCTGTCCTTTTGGCCACGTCGTTGCAGGGCATTAGAGGGGAACTGGAGGGGAAGGCAGAGAAATAAGACATGGAATTCATATTGATTCCAAACTCCAAGTTTTTTTTTGGTATTGCCACCTTATAAAAGATGCCGTAAGGTATTTATGATCTTTACAAATTGGTTTCTTACCGTCTCGAAATTGTATCCTGATCCACCTGTCCGGAAACCAGACTTGGAGTAACGACCGTTTTCCTGTTCATTTAAAATATTGCAGAGGTTTAAAACACCTGGCCAAGTGCCGTTGGTATTAGTTTAGATTCTCTAGACTAGACCATAGCGGTTTATTTGCAATTTCGTGTTTGCGGAAATTCAGAATAAAATGTCTTAGTCGGAGGATCTTAAATTCATGAAGTATGGTTCACTGGGATTTGATGGAATGATTCATTCTTAATCAGATATCAGAATCTCGTAATCAGATACTCATAAAGGACGGTTCGCTAATAATTTATGAAAGTTCGGAGCTGGAACATGTTCATAGGTACATGCTCTTCGGATTTACGGATTGGATTGCGTAGGATTGCGTTATGAAATACCACCCACACACACCCACGCTAAGCTTACGCCATACTGCTTCGAATGTAAAACGACCGTCTTCCGACAGCAGTTTGAAATTAGAGGGATATTAAGTTACATTTTTCTATCTAGGTCAGGAGTTTTTAGTTTTGTGGATACTACGTCAAGACAGAAATTAGTGGAAATCGCATTGTCTTTATGGTATGGGAAAATTATTGTTCATTTCTAGCTTATGCAATGGAATTATTTGACATTCGTACTTCAAAAGAGATGAAGAAAAGAATGAGTAAACATTTTAACCTTTTCAGAGTCCATGTCGCCTTCGTAAGAGTTTCCACTAGGCTCGTCCAGTGAACTACGGAGAGCCAGCATCAACTTGTTCAGGGCAGCTGCTGACCTCTTCGATACGGCCATCTGCAAAAAAAGCGAATGATGATGATGAGTGTGTGTACGACTTTCCCCCAAACAAATGTTTACTAGAGCGACTAGAGCCACGCCAAGTATGGATGTTATGTATGACTAGATTTAATTGTACATATCTGCTAAACTGGCCGTTCAAAATCCTTGTGGAAAGAAAATGTTATGAATTCGACGAGTTTCGATGTTCGAAAGTGGCAAATAGTATCAGACAAAAGATAATAACACATGCGAAACTTAGAATAATATGAACATGAGAATTTCATATATGTGTAACAACAATTAAAAAAATTTCATGGCTGAAACCCAAGAACTTCGAGCTAGTGAAATGTTGGAGACAGTTTTGATGAAATCAGGCTCAAATCGTCCTTTTCTACGAAAGATGTAATGATGTGACATAATTGCTGTGTTGTAATTTTCTTACCAAACTTGGATCATATGACAATTCGTTAACCTTCACATCCTCTTCTGCGACCTCCCGTTTAACACGAGGAACCTCTCTGCTTACGTCAAGTGTCCCAAGAAGGGTGGGTGGCTGTGTCGTACTAGTTTCTCTTTCTGCTTTCAAATTGGCAATTCCATCCGGCTGTTTCGTTGTTGGGGTCACCTTTGAGCCTCTGCTGCTTATTGAATAACCGCTGATTCCCAACGGTGGACCGAGGATAAACAGACTCACAACTAAATGCGCAACGCACACCATGACTATATTTACTCACCGCAAACAAGACTACAAGAATGACTAAAAATAAAACCCGTGAAACATGCACTTTTCACACGAGATCGAAATCGAGACCAATCTCAATTACTGCGTAAAATGAAAACTCTTGACCAACTTGGTTAAGTACGCTAAATCATTTTCGAGGAATTATTTTTCTCATGTGCTAGCACTACCGGCCGCAGGTAATTTTTGAAGGAAAATATTTGCTGTCTAATTTGGAGTATCGAGAGAGAAATTAACTTTTTTTTCTCGAGTGCTCACTTGAGAACAGCTACTCTGAGCTTCGCGGAGAAAGGGTAGCGCAAGGACTAGTATCGCAATTCTTGCGAGGAAAGCTCAAAAGGGAATAAGTTTGTTCCCTTCTGGATGAACAACTCCAAGTGAAGTGACTTGGCGAAGAATGGACGAATGGAGGACGAGTGGAAGAAGCTACAAGAAAAAAGTGGATGATAATATGGAGGTGGTGGTGGTGGTGGCGAAGGGAAAGAGAAGGTGGTATGTTTAGATTTTGCCAAAAAATACTCTCTCTCTCTCTCTCTCTTCACAAGAGTTTCAACCTCGTTTCAGCAACTGTTGCTTCCGAGCAGCTCTCCAGCTTGAATATATACTAAAAACTGGCAAACTAATCCAGAACTGTGTGCGTGATGCCTTATTGGTAGAATGTAAAATATGCGATATGGTTCCTATATTTTGATAGTACAGCTGGATACTAAAAGCTGTGTGTGTAAAATGCAAAAGGATGATGATTATTCCACACACAAAAAAAAGTCGAGTCAATGTGTTCATCCAGTTGATCAAGTGTTTCTCCTTGTCTATATATAACATTCATATGGAGAATCCCTCTCCCCAGTCCCCAGTCCAGACTGTATTATGCATTCTTGATTGAATCTTTTATGTGTCATGTGCTTCGTAAAAAGTGAAACATATTACGCAAAATGCGGAGTAGTATTAACTGAAACCAACGCGTCAGCCAACAATCTATACTGCAAACGGAAGAAGAGGAGAAAGCACCAGCCGCCCCCTTTTTTCAACATCACCACCACCAACAATGCTACAATGTATATCCGAACCGAATACTCCACACTCTCCACTCCGTTTTTCTCTGCTATACACACATTTCCTCTCTCGACTGCTCTCTTTTTTCTTTATCTTGCTCACTTTTTGTGAAAGGAATTTTTTCGGGTTATTACTGCTTCAATACGTCCTTTATTACTTTTCACTTGTCACACAATTCTCTCTTTTGCTCCCACTGCTTTTTCTACCACTTCAAAGTATGGCGATGACGATGAGTTTGGCTTGAGACGAGGAAAATAAATGGATGTCATGGATGAGTCGATATGAGTCAACTGGTTTAATCCTATTTGCGTAAGAGAAGAAAAGCACATCATTTAGTATTCACAAATCAGCAGTCTGTCAAACCAAATTCATTTGTCAACGCAAAACTATTAATGAATAATATGCCGTCCTTTAGCCCGTCTTGTTTTGTTCATTAAACTGGACATGTGATATAAATATATGCAAAACATTCAGAGGGTATATTTATAATATTAAGTAGTCCAGCGTCAAAATTATTGGCGCACTCAACTGACGCATTGTCATTGTACTTTTCGTGATGTATGTCAGCAGCAACAATAAGACCTTCATGTTTGGACGAATCCCACGAGAATCCGAAATTCACGTCCTGTGGAAATATTACAAAGTAATTGTTTTGAGCATGGTGAAAGCCAAGTGTCCCACTTGAGTTTCCCATTGCCTTTTTTCATGCAAGAAAAAATTGTAGAAGACATTTGCATGCTTATTTGGGAGAATATGTAGGGACACACGATCTATTCGGGTACGAACTTTTTTTTATCAGATCAATAACTGTTTGACAGACACTATCTGAAGTTTCCGATTCGAAGTAATGAATGCAAAAGGGGATGTTTGGTATGCGAGAACACGATCATGTGAAGCATAAAGTCAAGGGGATAAGTCTCGTGTGCTCCTTCGTCTTTTTTTATCATAGGGGGACACATCCTTGGAAGAAGAACAAAAATCTCATCAGGATAAAACTACGAGATGTAGTTATGCACACGTACTACTTATGTAACAGCCAGGATATTATAGTGTTGAAAGCGTTATTAGGTTTAAGTAAGGGTGAGAGGGAGCAAGAACAAATGCAAGAAATGGAATATTATGAAAAGAAGAAAGTCAGTTCATCACATGTTTACTAGTGTCAGACAAGTAAACAAGAGAAAGTGGATTGTAAAAGAGAGCGTGAAGTGTGGTACGAGAAAGAAAATTCACTTCCTTGTTCCATATTTCACAAAAGGTGTGCTTACGTTTGCTTGGAGAAGTTTTTGAGGACTTCAACCGACCTTTTTTTTCTCGGAGCTCATGTAATGCTTATGTTGCTGATATCATGCAAGGAGGAAATACGCCCGTGCTCCTTGTGCAGTTGACTTTTGAGCTCCATAATATGCATTGCTTTGTCCTGTCTTTGATGTGATTTTAGTTATGGAGTTTGAGTATGAGAGATGAGTTTCTGATTCGGGCTCAATCTACGAATTGTGAAATGGGAACAATCTTCTTCCTTTCCCAGTGCATCTTATCAAAGGCTTGCTCCACTACATCTGGAAGGATGTAGAGCGAACTAATCGAAGTGAAGGGAAATCTCCCGGTTTCATGAGAGAATGACAGGTTGTATTGGTATAGTGAAGAATAGAGTATGGATGATGGCCATTATCATCGGGTTACGAACTATAAATAGAATACTTGAAGAGGTGCATTTGTGTGTGGGTGTCGATGAGAATGGGCAGGCATTTGTAAACGTATTTGTAGATTCCAGTTTATTCCAGATGCAGTTTAACGAACGCATGGAATTTAGTGAAAGCAGATACTACCGCATGCTTTCACGAGTGAAAAAATGTGTAGGATTCGTGCATTGCAACATTTGTATAACTTCAAGAGAACCACAAGGTCCATAAATGTAAAAGCATTTTGACCGAGGTTGCATCAGCATTGTGTTTACATTCCCGGTTTCTGTTAAGATGCTCCAAAAATGTAACTTCCTTTTCGTGTTTTCAAGTGCCTGGGCTTTCGTTCTGGATCTGGATAGGACAAAATGCGTACGTAATAATATGTATGAAGATGAAGGGAAAGGAATTAGCTTTTCCAGGCTAACTAAACCGTTATGTATATGAAAAGGTGCACCGTTATTGCTGCAAGATATCGAATGTTTGTTGGCAGTAATCGTGCTCATATGTTGTCTTCAAACTAATGGAACTATGGCCTGTTTTACATGACGAAATATTTAAGAACTTGGTATTTGTGATATTGTTATGCAACATTAAATGCTAAAGAAAGCTTTCAAACTGCAACTGCAAACTAACTTTTAGGCATGTTGCGGTAAAATTAAGCTTTGATGACGTGTTTATTGATGTCACCGCACAAAATGCACATTTTCGTCGAAAGCGGAGAAGGGAAAATGACCACACGTCTTTAATACTGTCATTTTCCATACAGTTTACTGAAATTTACTTTGCACACAGTATACCACCATACGAAACTAAGAATCAAATTGGCGAGTCATTGAATTGCAATATGTTACTGCTTGGAAGATACACCTCTTGTACCCTCACAAGAGATTAACCTATGCACATAAAAGAAACAATTACATACATATGTCATATACAAATATAACAAAAATATGGTGTTTCCGCATCCGAGAAGTTCCCACTCATAATGGACCGAAAGTAAAAAATAAATAAGCTGTTTAAAAAACAATGAACAGGGAAATCCAAGGACCACGCTCTGTATATCATTTGGGACCAGTGAACTCAAAACTATCTACTGAAGCTCTTCGAAGAAAATCCATCCGAAATTATGTACATTTTTAATAAATACGAAACCTTAGAAAATGACACATTTGTGAGTATGGTTGCTCATCATCATCCTGGTCGAGATGACGCTGTTCCTTTCTCCGTCGTTCGTAAATCTTAAGCTAGAAGAGAGTGAAATTATTGATCGATATATGAAGATGGACACAGATAAATGTTGGAGATTTAGAGAAAGTTGCATGCATTCATCCAACTACGCACAAGGCTTCTTAAGTATACATCTTCAGGTGCATTTGTGAGACAGGCTATTCCAGTTCCACCAACAACCACAAAATCGTAACAACAAATTGTTCATCGACGGGGAAATAATGATTGTGAATAAAATAATGTTGCTTGCGGGATTACTATCCTGGCATATGTACGAAAATGCTCAGAAAAGGCTTCACTCACGTTTCATATTATAAATACAGTAGGTCTTTAAATCATAATTGAATTCCGGATGGTTCTTTGTCCTCCACCTACCTACCACTGTGCTCGGAGATCAAACAGGTTATGGCATATGACGTCATTGAACTGTCTTTCCAGTTACATGTTATGTCATAATTACCTTTCCAACGGAGTCTCCGTTTCCCATTTTCGACCAGACTTTTATTTTCGTCGTATTGCCCCAATTACGTTTCGTTTCCTGGAAAGTGGACATTCGGATTTCTACTACTTATTTAACTGTGCAGCTGCAAGGCGTCACTTTGTGTTGTTCTGATGAATGACAATGATGTACGATGTGCAATTGGGTTTCGGCGATTGAAAAAAATGACTCATTTCGGAGTGGAATTATATTAGGCACGACTGCTATTTTCATTAAAGCTTGCCAAAAGTGGTCAATAAATGTTTGCGTCTGGCTTAAAGCTTCAAAGGACTTACATTCACGTGCATTCGGTGGCAGAGAGGATGATGGATCGGGTTAATTTTACGACGATGCCGATACTTTATTTGCATGTTTTCAGCAACTACAAATCAGCCTTTTATGCGCTTTCGCGAAAAAAGTTAAAAACTATAAATAATAAATTAATTAAGGACGACGATCATATCCGTGTGGGTGATTTCCTGGAATAACAGATACACTTAAAGTGTTTGATGTGATACTATACAAGTCATATAATGTGTTCTAATTAGTTTGAAAGGGCAAAGCGTAAAGTGGCAACTTGCAAAATGAGCCCGTCTCTTTGTGTGGAAAAAACATGTTATGTTGATGACTACTTACCGGGTACCTCTTTGATTAATTCATATATAATATCTCTGGACCAAGGTTATTAATTCGATGTTGCACATTTGCAAATAGGATGACCAACTATGCTACTACCAAATAACTACCAAATATGGTTGCAGAGCAAAATTGCTCAGAGATTGGTCTCTAGCGTGGCCTGTAACAACTAAACGGCATAAACCCACGCATTCTTAAGAACTGTAACTCAACACGATGGTTCGTTATATAACTCGAAATTAATTTGTCTGATTGTGAGATAAGAAACTTACAACTTCGGGGGAAATCCAGTTGAAAGTTTTTGGAGTCAAGGTACAGATGTTAATTCACATTGGTGATAAGTTTGCTCCCACTTTTAGCAAACATTCTAATGAAAAAATAACAGCGAAGCGTCTCGTCCTCTCGCTCGAAGAAGAACAAATCAAAACGTCATGGAATACCCCGCAACTCACAACCACCTTTCACCGCTCCAATTATTTCAAGATTACAAAGGCATGCATGAGGGCAACTGAAGCAAGTCGCAAGGTGATCCTATGGTTGGTTACTATATATGCGGGCAAAAGAAGCAAAACTTTCGTCAAACTACATGCATACATATCCTCATTTTTCGGAAAGCGTCATAAAGTCATTATGAGAAGTGAAAGTGAAGCCGAAGCTACTACAAGTATACAGATATGATCAGTGTGTGTAGGTAATCCACTGTCTGCATCAGACGTTTGATGATGATCACTTTAATTGCAGCAAATAAAAGGAAGGCGCTCAAGTAAATTCACTCAAAGATTTGCCCATTAACCCTTGCGCTGCCTTATTTCCACTTCCTCGTATACGTATGTCCAGATATGTAGTTTCACTTTCATCCAACCTCCAACCACAAGGATATAGATACATATATTTTGTGGATGAAGTGGTGCCAGTGCCTTACTTCGATGTAATTTACTGCGTCATCATCATCATCCTGGAGATCATGGTGGTGTGATGTAACGGAAGATTTAACTATGCCTGCTACATGCTAAAGATATAACTTTAGCTTATACTTCAGCTTCAGGAGATGAGGATGGCCATGCTCACATTAGAAAAGTCTTCTTTTAGAAGCCAGCACCGTTTTTTGGGGATTTTCCGTTTAGAAAAGCAGTGTGCATCCATTTCATTTTCATGTTTAATGCGGATGATAACAGAAGATGTAAAAAAAATTCCACTACTTACAACTGGCTAAGCGCATGTTAGCTAAGTTTAGTACGTGGAGCACAGCCGGAACAGCAGTTTTATACCCCTGTTGCATTTTACGTACATCAACCACCCGTCACATTATTAGCAAAAAGCTAAAAAGGAAAGGAACTGTTAAGCACTCCACACTCGTACTTACAAACAACACAATCGGATCCAAGTCAGATACATGATGCAGTTTTTCCTATAAGGAGGGCTCTATATGTGTTCTGCCTTCTAGACTTCCTTCTGCTGTCCAGAGCAATTTTCCTTGATATGTGTTATGCTATACGCTTTGTCCCTCTTTCTCTTTGTTAACGTTGGTTGGTTGAACAAGTGGGTATAAGTATCAAATATATATGGAGGGAATAAAGAGTGAGTGATCTTATGCCTTCGAAGTGGATGAGAGAGAGAGAGACAGAAGATAAGGGGAAATAGCGCTATATCGTGTTACACACATCTATTATTATAAGTACATATACGAGCTGCAAAATATTTCTCCGATATGGTGAGTAGGCTGTTTTTACTCTACTCAAGGAGAGAAAGCTTTATGCTGGTGGTGGATTCATCGAATGCACATATGCCACGCTTCAGATCTTTGTGTGTCCCCACATGTTTGAGAGAAGGAAAAAAAGAGTCACTTCCCTCTTTATTTTCTCCGAGAGATACATCTACATAACTGCTGGAAGATCAGTGGAAAAGCGTATGTGTTTGAGCTTATGTATGTGTTTCTCTATATAAACCAAGACTCCCTGCTATTTCTCTCGGCAGACTGGAATTGACTTCACCTCAGGCTCCTGCAACAACTCATACCAAAAGCTTCCATTCATTCACACACACACACACGCCATACGCTTTTCTCCTCCTCACCGAACTCAATCACGCGGAAAAGTATTAACGAGAGAATTATCATTATTATCAAGAATTCGCTATATATTTCGCCAGTAGAGAAAATTTTCAACGAGAAGAAAGCCGGGACAAGTTTGGAGAAAGAGAAATAATAAAAAAAGTATAAAAAATTCTTCTACATAAGTTTGGAGTAACACTGTGACTGTAGCATCCCCAGAGCTTGCACAGTCGGTTTTTCCAGAGTCTGGCACCAATTTAAGGAAATAAACGGCTTCTTTTACCCCGTGCAGAGGAGTGAAACGGAACAAGTGAAATTTTTTTCTCTTGCAAAAAAGGCTTGCATTTTGTTTCGTTTTGTGACTTTATTAGAGTCTTCAGTGAAAAGGGGTAGAGATTCTGGGTCTGACCACCAACAACCTTTTTCACTCTTTCTCATCTTGCCACAGAATAACCGGGGAATTCTGGATATCGACATATATTGTTGGTCGAACGTAATAAAGATAATAATAATTCGCAACTTCATCCATTCTCTACTAACCTCATAACAGTTGTGAATATACACTAATATACAAAACACATTCATCAGGCTCATTCACCACGGGATATACCCTGTCAATACATCTATAACTTGTCACCCATTTATACTTCTCAACTTTGTCAGCGCAAAAAAAAGTAAGTAGAATTGGAATAGTAGACTTTATTCATCACCATCGTCAGGTTTTTGTGTCAATAACATCATATTACATTGATAACGTGTCACAGATAATAATAGCATTAGTATATTATTGCCACAAGCGGATCTCCACTAAACCACCCCACTCTCTCTCTCTCTCTCTCATCTATCTTTTGCATCACCCTCATTTTCCGTGGCAATTGCATACATACATACCTCCCTATACTTCGAAAGATCATTTGTCACAGCAAGCTCAGAAAAAACACATAAGCATAACTTCCTTCAATTGTTAGTATATAAATAATAATATAAAACATATACTCACATGCACTAGTTCGCATCAATCCATTGTGTAAATGATAAGATGAAGAACCTTATTTCTTTTGTGTTTAATCCCTGACAGAGAGGAAAGCTGCCACTTTTACCACAAAATTGGACCACTCCAGCCTCTTTATTCAAGAGTCACGAGAGGAAAAGTTAAAGCGAGAGTTCACACAACACCAAACACAAAAGTTGAAGGGGGAGAAGAAGAAGAAACAAAAAAACTGACAGCCTAACCAACCCAGCATAGCTTCGGTTAAAGGGGAAAGCATCACCAAAGCTCAATATAACTAGGTAAGTAAATAAAAAAAGACTTGCTTGTAACTTGAGACAAAAGAGAACACAGTTTTGTGTTGTGTGATGATGTATCTCCCGCATAGCATCACATCACATCTCACTTTGAAAAATGTAGTTATAGATAGAGAGTGAGAGACAAAGCTAGCTGTGAGGAAAGGGAAGTTTATAAAAAGTTGTTGTAATGAATCCACAATTCTTTTTTCACCATGTGAGATATGTGGTAATAAGCGGAAAAAGGTTCCCGGTACTTACACTTCCTCCTCTCTAGGCGATATATACACTCCAAATCAACAGTTTTCTTTTTATCATTTTCCCCCTCTGTGTCTAAATGATAGTGTGATGTGCTGATGAAATGAAGTAACATGTTAAATGTCTGCAGCACTTTAGCTGAGTAAACATGTTGCTTTATGTCAGGGGGTTTTAAAAATATGGCGTCCTTTCACTATAACTTTCTCTTGGAGTGCCTAGAACATGTATCCTTGTTAGACATACATGTATGTCTTCATGTGTGGGTATAACCCTTTGCACAATTATTGTTTGGCTTTTTCGAGAGTTCTTTGATCTCTGATCCCATTACC
This sequence comes from Heteromurus nitidus, assembly GCA_034687055.1. Classification (NCBI taxonomy): domain Eukaryota; kingdom Metazoa; phylum Arthropoda; class Collembola; order Entomobryomorpha; family Entomobryidae; genus Heteromurus; species Heteromurus nitidus. The sequence goes on along the minus strand of JAQFZW010000002.1, from coordinate 137,229 downwards.
AAAATCCGAGAGAAAAAAACACAGCACAATCAGAAATTTCTCTTGCAACAGACTTGCAGAAAGGATTTTTTTGAAGGATGAAAGACAAAATCCTTATACCCTATTAATTTAACTTGTGACGCTTGTTCAACATCCTCATAAATATGCATACGCTCCTTTTAAACATGAAATCTATGTTTATATATGCACACACAGACAATGCATATACATGTCCAAGGAGTAAAGTCCAATTTTTCAAACATCAAGTGAATAAATCGAAAATGTTATGGGACTTGGAGCTGTTTACGCTCTTCTCTCGTTATAATATAACATGTCTTCTGAGAGAGAGAGAGAGAGAGAGAGAGAGAGACGAAGAGAAAGGAGTTTTTTGAGGGGGCATATGTTTTCCTCCACGCACAGATTTAAGTTTTCACATTTCACATCTTGTAAAAGACTCATAAAATATTTGTAACGGAGGATATTCGTCTTTGGAGATCTATGTACCTAATCCTTTTTACGTGGAAAATTTAAGAGCAAAAGCCACTAAAATTATTTCATTTCTTGCACCCATATTATGTATAGACTTCGAGCAACTCTCAACGGTACGACGGGAAGTCAAGAGTGGACATCATCCAGACGCCACGAGTCCGTTGTGTAATTCCTTCCATTCATCGAGCCAAAAAGTGTAAAGAAGAAGCATTGTATATTTTTGAAAGGCATCTATAAGCCAGCCATATATTTCCCAACACAGAGAAGAATGAAGACTACTGGAGCAACGAGCCGGACAATGGCCAAGGTTATCATGCTAGGAGTGCCCCTTATTCTTCTTGCAGTCAACAATAGTTTTGCTGCTCCAGCAAATTCGAATGAGGATCAAATGGGATTCGCCCCTTCACGACAAGCTTACAGAAATCGCGAGAATCCTCCGCTTGTTGAGTACAATGTAAGGAACTTGCTGCTTTTACTTCTCCTTTCCCTTTTTTCACCACCTCACACACATACAAGATGCTCTTCACGAAAAAAGAAAGAAAACTTTTTGGTTTCGCAATACATTCGGACATATGCACATCCGGTGTGAGCGTCATCCTCCTCATCGAACTGAAACGAGTGTCTGCATTCATACATAATAAGCATCATTATTTGCATTTGCATCCACTCGCATCAGGGTCGGCTTGAAATTTAAATCATGCTGTCATATCACACTTACAACCGATAATATATTTGCGTAGGCGAGGTCACTACCACTATCGTGATCGTGATCACGAGCACAGCAAGCGATTCTCACGTCATGGAGGAACATGGAACTCTGCGATAGGAAATTTCATATAAAAAAGTAATAAAGTCGCACGTCACCCCACAAAAAACAATCTTACTACGCTTTTATGTATATCCCAGCGGCTTTCATGCTCCTTTCACCTTCGTACAAGCGGATTTAGATTTTCTGGTTATCCAAAAATCCAAACGAATCGATTCGATCTCGTCGTGTGACAGTAATCCGCTTTTTCTGGAACAGGCAAAAACAACTAATTGATTAGAAAGGGTGGGTAGAGTCAGATGAAGTTCTGTTCCTGGCATATCTCATTGCAGAATACTTAATTTGTCGAAATTATATCGTTCAACTTAGGCGTACTTTCGAGAACGGAGTACTGTGCTAATTTTGACTGATTTTAGCAGCTGAAGTAAGCAATTTAGTTGAACAAATCTGCTATAAATGGCAGGTTTGAAGGCATCAGTTCAAAAAGGCTTCTGAACTGGAAATTTTGGCACAGTGGACCACTCAACAAGGAATTGATAGATGATTGTCGCATTCACAATCGCAGAGACTATTTTAAGAATCATTATTAACCTAAGAACTAAATACATACTTCGGTCGATTTCACATAAGTCATATATGACTACAAATGAATCATTCATGAGTTGCGTGTGTGTGTGCAGAATGCAAAGAGTAGCGTTAATTACTTTCACGTGAAGAAATTGGGCTGTAACACACCCACGCATACAAGGACTCTCATTTTATCTATTATTGGGGTAAATCTTTTGAAATTCTATTTATAAGTCAATGTTAGTGGGATATTACTGGTGACAATTATCCAGCGACCAGTATTACACAAGCACATAGCCAAATAAGTTCATAAAAGTCAAGTACCTGGATTTGTTTACCATTTGTTCCCGATTGTAGCTATCTATGCTGGTTTTTCTGTACCAGAGTTGCAGTAGGGAACACTTGAAAGGTAATTCACAGGGCAAATAGATGCTCCAACTAGTGGTTGCATATATACACAATACACCCATTTTGTGAGTGCATAAAGTTGTACAAACATAACTCAATTTTTGACCAATTAGATTTACTCTGAAGTTGTACATTGCCACATAAAATTTGAAACAAACAACGAAACAACATTGGTGAAAATGGTGTTGAAACAATGTATTTTTAGCAAATGCCTAACGTTCTGGAACTATGTACGCAATATGTTCGAACTCATAATGAAACCGTTAGAAGTCCAGAACACAGGATTGGAGAAAAGTGAGTACCTAATGACGCTGACAATGTTTTTTGGAGAAAGTGGAAGAGCGGAACTAATATTCCAGATTCAGGTTACGCTCAAATAGCTTCGCCGAATTCATCATTCCAGAAATGCGAGCTCCGTTTGATCGCCAACGTCATCAAATGAAATCTAATAAACTTTTGTGAAGCTTTTTTAGAGCAAATAAGTTGTCTTTAGAAGGCCAAGTAGAAAGTCCATATTGAAAGTAAAAATGTTATGGAATGGATTTGTTATAAGACTCGAATGGTACATTATAGTGTTTCTTCAAGTGCACACCCACACAAGTATGCGATACCCATCCTCTATCATTTAAGAGAAGAAACACAATCGGAACTCGCACGAGGCGAAGCTCACGGGCTCAACGTCAATTTAAGATCACGTGTAATTGTTCGGAATCGTCATGTTATTCCGTATAACACATTTTAGTCACATTCACTGCAAAAAAAAACAGTTTTATCGACTTGTGAACTTGTTAGCTCACCGGATGAACATTTCTAAATAGAAATGTAGCCCATCAAGTCCTTGGAACAATCTAAAAAAACATTTTGTCAAAACGTATTATCGAAGTAATAATACGGACTTAAGCGCATTAGCTTCTCATCACTTTTCAATTCTTGGAATTTGAATCAAATTTTTGAACTCATTCTACAACAGCGTTCTCAAGTTACCTGCTAAATCTTAAATATGAGTGTTCTTCAAGAGAGAGGACATTTTATTGAATTGGTCGTATTTTTGGAATGAATCTCGCTTTCTTGGAAATGCTTTTGCTTAGTTGTCGATACTTCTTGCTACCTTGTCCCACTCATTCTGATCAGCGAGAAATCTGATTATTCGCAGAAAATCTTCGAACCATGAACTATCCCATTGTGTATCAAATGTGTTATGTCCGAGTGTATAGTACATACATGCATCCATATAATTCCAGGTAGAAGTTAGGTACTCGCAAGCTGGGATTGGTGCAGCCACTGATCGTGAGTCATTTCACTATTAGCCACTGTTATCTGTATTGTATCGCAGACTATACGACAGTTTCCGCAAATCTTCATAGGAAATTGCAGTCTCTCTTTGTGAGGTGTAATTAGGGACAAAACTATACAATACAATTTAGTAGCCGAGTCTCCCATGTTTCCACATGGGTAAAATCGGTATAATGTACATATATACTACAGTTTTCACATGCCAGCATTGTAAAAAGAGCAAAGTTTCAAGAGGCAGTCAACATTATTATCTCGTGTGGGTGTGCTCGTGTTAATAGATTGATGGCATTAATTCTACAATTCCGTATTTGAAGTAGTACATTTTGACGGGGTATCTGCTGGGAAAACCTGAGCGAGGGGCTGTCTTTTGAATAGCTTGTGTGACTGAACAACCATCCTAATGACTCAGCTCAGAAACATGTTTTTTAACTTATCGTTAATTTACTCAATGCTGACTACGTGTGGCAATTGTAGGAAAAAGCACGTTCAGGATTTTGATATTTTTTTGATATTTTTAGTTGGTTCCACTAGTTCCTGAGTCTGGAATGCCAGGCGAGACTCCGCTCGGTATTCAGCAGCAGCAGCAACCTGTGGACTTTGCCCTTCTGAATTATCTATTGGCAAGACACTCTTCTTCTTCAGGGATGAACAGTCGATTCCGATCCTATCCAGAATTGGACAGTGCGAGAAATGAGCTGACTCGGAAGAGATCATCGTACTCACGCTACTGTGCATTCAACGCAGTCTCCTGCTTCGGCAGAAAGAAATAATGAAGTGACAAAACAACAAAGCCATGAGGAGAGGAGGAGGAGAGTACATCACCGACGCAATTTCCTATTTTAGTCAAGTATACCGAAACTATTGATGCATTTACCGCTTAATTTACCTCTATTCATAAATATATTATAAAAGCTATTTACTTAAAAAAATATGACTGTGAGTATAGTGAATTCTGAATGCCACTGGTAATTAGAGTAGATCCACATAATTATGACTTCTTTTATCAAAATCAAAATGCATTCCCACTTCCCACCCCTCTAGAATATGTATTATGTTTATTATTATGTGAGTCACGCGGAGAAGTGGAAAGTTACAACTACAACCCCGAATAAATAGTAGTAATATATGCGAAGGAAGATAACATTACACATTCCTCGGCAAATCATTCCTCACAACAAAAAGTTATATTCAAAATCTGGTTGTGTATTTGTAGTAATCTTGTACGGCCAGTTTTCAAATCGTCAAATCCATCAGAATCCTACTTAATTACTGTTAGTGAAAATTGTAATAATATACATTACACATATTACTTGTAATTAGTAACGACAATTGGTTTAGTCAATTTTTGTGTATTTACATCAGTTAAAGGAAAATAAATATGTAAGCTTATACGAGCTGTAATTATAATTGAGAATATATGTGGAACATGTAAGGAATAAAGAATTAAATTGAAAACTTTATGTCTTTTATGCAGAAGAAAATGAAATGACGGAGAGTATTTCGAGCATACAGAATTAATCCACTTTGTGCATTTTGAAAATAACTGGAGATCTTGATTTGCTAACCCACACCATATGCATGTGTTTGCTTCTTAAATACTAAAGTGCATTCATAAACTTACTTGGTTGAGAATGAATATGACTTGGGAATGGGATTTTCTTAGAATAGATTTAGATAATGGACCTGTTTTCATGAAATGGGAAACAATAAATTAAGCAATACGGAAAGCACACAGCTCTCTAAATTTCGCAAAAATTTATTTTAGTCGATTCAACCAACCACGGTGTGGTTGCAAGTCTGGACATCAGACATGGTTCATTCAGTCGATATAAAATTAAACATGCATATTACACTTGCAAGTTGCAACATACCCAACCTCGAACAGGGTGACGCAAGCAATCACAGTCAAGCTATGCATGTCTATCCTCTATGAACTCACTGCACTAACTTACTTAGCAATTGTCAATGTCAACTACTTTTTCCCCTGAAATTCTGTAAAAATGGAGAAACTATCCTTGTCATGTGCATGAAAGAACGAACGAATGAATGTTCTTTTTTAAATGAACGAAGAATATGTAAGTACACTGATACACTGTATCGAGAAAATCAGATATGCATTAAAGTACAATTTTATTCCAACTTTACAAAAAAAAGCTTCAAAGATGAATATAGATTTATATATGGAATGGGATAGATGTGTTTAGTGGATTGAGGAGGTTGACAAGGTGTAATAGTTTGCATGTGTTTATACATTCATTTAAACATGTTTCCATATTGTATGCACTTATAACATGACTGTACCCTGTACTCTGTACTCTTACATTCTTGCAATTAATTAGAGAGCCTGAAATGAAATATGCACAAAGTAATCCGTCACTGACCTCCCGCAGCCAACCTAAAATGCAAGTTTACCTAGTGGAGTCCCATAAAATGCCACATGCAATGGGAATTGTGACAACATTTATAAATTCACTCTGAGCAGTATGAAATGAATAAGGTGCGGTGCAAGTGCAACAAGTTTGCAAATTTTGTTGCATTTACTACTACCAGCTTCACCTTCGTGAGAGATATTTAGGTAAAAAGCAATATAAAACTGAAAGTGAGATGAAGTGATGACAGTGATGAGTGTGTGTGGGAATGTCAGTCACAGCTTCGCCAAGGAAGTCTCTATATAGTCTCGCTGCCCTTCGTGATGGTTAGGTCACAGCACATAATTTGTAAACAGAACCAAGAACCACACAATACTTTCATAACAAAGTTTGTGATGTGAATGAATTGATGAAGTTAACCTGGAGTACTGCCGAGTATGATACAAAAACCACGTGAGTGGTATCGGTACTGAAAATAACTCTTTTTGGGTGATGATTAATAAATGTATAATTTTACATGGAAAGTGTAAGCTTGGCTAACAATCGATGGCAAATGAGAGCAAGGCAAGGCAATGACAAACAACTGCAATTAATAAGACGGGACAACCCCCTCATCCGCCTTCAATAGAAAACCCCAAAACACGCACCGTTCTTATTGAATGCATTCAAGCCCAAAATGTGTGAATCCGCAAAGAGTCGCAAGTCACAATCATACACATATTCTGTAAATGAATTTCTAGACTATGTAGTAGAAAATGTATCGTTTTCATTTGAACCATATAACGCAGAAAAATAGATATAATACACAACTTTGCACAATATACAAACTCGTAAATTTGATGCTATTTGTATTGTACAATAGAATTATATCAAACTTGAAGTGTGTGGAGGTGGATAACAATACAGTGGCAGACCTTGAAGAGCATAATGTAATAGATGCAGCGACAAACACATATGAGAATGATCTGCGAGGCATAATGAGTTTTAGAAAGCATGCATAATCCACCGACACTGATTTTATTCACACGGTTCGTCCGCCTTTATCATGGATGGGGATGAATGAGAGGATGATACCTATGAAAGTGTACACACATGCATCGATATCGAGGAAAACTGCAAAAACGTTGTAATCATTTTCATACAATCACATCTTCAGTCACGCATATTTTGCTACTAGTATTATATATTGTCTGAATTCCTAGTTTTTAACAGCCTACGGCGACTTTTTATACTGATGATGAGTAAGAAGATGGATTTGATGTACATTTTTTACTACAATTCGCAATTCGCAATACTTTCATGAACAACTCATTCCATTTATGTATCTAAAATGCTCTAGCAAATATGTCACCGTAGTTCATTGTGTAAGCCGACAGGGACAACGTGTAAAAGCAAGTATATGAGAAAAACTATCTCGTATATAAATCATGTATCCTCTCTGCAAATACATACGTAAACCAGATAGGAGAGTAATCAAACGGTCCATGACGCTACATACATATACAACAATGCAAATTTTGTCCAGCGAGAATATTTGCAACAAGATACATCATTACCTCGAGTGTGAAGTGACTCTGGTGTAAGTAACAGGTGCAGCACATTTTAAATTTAAAGTGAACACTAAAATAAAGTGCTCTACTGTCAACCCAGCCAGTTCAACAGGTACTCGCATTTAAAAAAAAGTTTACCCAATAATCGAGTGTAATACTGGCCACATAATGATGCAGCTGCAGACTCATGCGGTTAAACTGTGCGTTTAATCTAAACTAGTCAAACAGGCTGTATAATATCTGAAATGTCTGTGATACTGATGACCAGTTTCGTGTATTTTTCCTCATTGTGCACAGACACCTTGAAGTAGGCGCATGGAAATCTAAGATCGTGACTATTACAATTCCCTGTCGAGCCAAGACGGAGTGAAGGAGTTTTTTTTTCTTGCCCATGTGAACGGTTTGGTGCTATTAAAATAATTTCGTGTGTGCACACATCTCGCGAATACCTGTTATATTCATCTTTCAACTCCAATCACAAGTAAATAAATTCGGTTACGTTAGGTTATTTTAGCATCACCTGTCAGACTCCTGCCAAAGAGATCATCACTCGCAACAAGAATTTAACGGTTAATCAATCATTGCATATTTTTAGCCCACATTCAATGTAAATGTGATCTCATTTAGCAGTACTTTTGTGGAAGATGTAGGAGACAGACGAGACGCTATAAACATTCCTACTGCAAATCACTAAAATATCAGTATTGAACCGATTAGTACCTCATAAATTTAGACATAGATTTTTACAAGTGTAATTGTGATGTGATATACTCGATAGAATAGATGCGTACGCGTGGCAAAACTTCTCCTTCGATCCGAGTTATGCAAGATAGATCTTCCAACGTCAACTCAAATATACGCGTAAAAGTTGTATGTGTATTTATGCATATCACTACGAGAGCTCGCGTCTCAATTTTTACACGTTGAAGCAAGTCATCAGAATATTTTAATTCCTGTCACATACTTTATACTACTTACTTACGATTAGTAGCAGTGACTCCACAGATTGAATGTCTAAAGTGTGATAAGGATAAAGCTTCCAAAGTAGACGCAATACTGGTTAGGTTTTATATGAGCACAATACATATAAGTTGCAACGCTTTGTGTTAATGAACAATGAACCAGTGAGAGTGCGACATCGATTTGTCATATGTGTTTAGTTTTGTGAATCGACGAGGGTAACGTGAAACAATATTGTGTTTGGATCGACGGTTACAAAAATCAGTACAAAAGGCGGAGAGGACATTAAATAAAACGAGTCAAAATGAACGGAACGGAAGGAACATTAGCCGCTGCGGCCCTCTCGGAACTCTTCGGTTGGCCTGAATACGTAGTATTTGGTCTGATGTTGTCTGTTTCCGCTGGAATTGGTTTATTCTATGGATGCACAGGGAACAAACAAAGCACAACAAGTGAATTTCTCATGGGAAACAGAAGCTTAGGAGTATTCCCTATCGCAGCATCACTCATTGCTTCGTAAGAACAAAACTATGCAGAATTCATGCGAATTATCCCACATAAAAATAGTTGAAATATTTACTCAGTTAGAGACTCTAGTAAGCCTTACACCTGTCGGAAATGAAATAAATAACTACATATGCGCTTTTGTGAACAATGAGAAGAAACAAAGCTTAGGTCAGACATGCTTTTGTGAACAAGGTAATTTAATATAATGAGTTGTCCAGTATAGTCACATTTATGAAGTACTTGAATGGAGTAAAAAAATTCACCAGAATGTCATTTATACATGAAACTTTTTTGCGCATATTTGTGCTAAAAATTTTCCTTTTGTTAATGTCACATACAAAACGAAGTTAAGTTTGTTTACTGAACGTAATCGCGACGAGCCCACTTAAAATGTCATTTTGTGGCAACTCTATTCTTCGTCCCTGGAAGATTGACAGCGCAATACAAGAAATAAATGTCCAAGTTTTCCCACAGTCGTTTAGTCAAATACTTCCTGTTCGCGTGCATTGTTTTACAACTTTGCAAAACCTACAACACAGATATGCCGCGTTGCAATTTAATTATGCAAAAATTTGATTTGATTTCAGTCAGCAATTTTGAAGTCAACTTGAATGAATTCCATTCTGCCTTGACAAAATAATTAGAGTGTAACGAAGTAAGCTAAATTTAATGGGTTCTTTTATATCTTGTATCACACTTGTAGTACAGCACCAAACATGGTAACTTTTAAAAGCTTATTCTTAAGTTTAAGTGCATAAGAACAATCCATGATTTATTTCCCACTGACCCATTTCGATTGGATTATAAAAACCTGTTCACTAATTTCAATGGTATTTTGTTACGTGTTCCTTGTTTTCATTCCAAACTTGATTTTTTTCCAGATTCATATCAGCAATTACATTGCTGGGCACACCTGCCGAAGTTTACAGCAAAGGTATCAAAAAAGTGCATTTGTTGTTATGTTATGTAAGCCTCTCAACATGAATGGACGATGTCAGACTATGAAAATGATTCTCCAATGATTTATAACAATCTTGTAGGTACTCTGTATTGGGTGATTGGAATATCCTACATATTCGTAACGGCTGCCGCGGCGTTCATTTACCTCCCAGTATTTTTTGATCTTCAACTGACTTCAGCGTATGAGGTAGGTAAAAATGGTAGAAAAGTGTATTTAAAAATTGGCGTTAACCATGAAAGCCTAAGTTCCTCGTCGATTCGTATTAAAATTAGTGATAATTACATTATAACTACCAACAGATCAGCATTTCCATCACCAACGTATGAGCGAGATTGTTTAATAACTTGACAAAATTGATTATGGAACCGTTGTTTTAAAATTTCAGCATTAACGCACGCAAATACTTATATTTGGTATATTTTGCATTTACTTATTAACGTTTCTTGAAAACCTTGAAAAGTGAATAGGGTGCTGCTTCTGATGTACATAATATTGGGCAACATTTATGCTTCTGTAAAAACAGCTCGTGAAAATGAAAATTTTACGAATAATAATATGTTAGTTATTTTGTAAGATCTTTTGTTATATTTAGAGTTACGCCATTTAAGAAACATTTATCTTGCATTTATTGATTTTCGATAAACCGTTTTATTCGTTTCGCCCATTTATAATAGTATTTGGAGCACCGCTTCTCGAAGCCCATTCGCCAACTTGGCTCGGCGGTTTTCATAGCGCAGATGGTAAATGCCAGAACAATTTCTAAGAATTTACATGGGTATAATTATGTGCTAAAAGCATGTTTGATGCATCCGAAATGAAATTATGTTTGTACTATATACATTCTTTTATACCTTGCTTTTGCTTGTTGCTCAAACATTTCGTGCAAAAACTGGTGAAGATGCCGTTTTTATTCTTTCTCTTTGCAGACAATCTACATGGCCATTGGTGAGTCGGGGTTTTCAACTAGAAATTATTATGATGTTACTTCACTCTCAATTCGAATGAAATAATGCACAATGTCTAAAAAGCCAATTTTTGTTCTGCTATTTTTTGCATCTTGTTAAAAAACTGGAAATGAAGTTGTGTACGCGCCGTCGTTAGCCCTTAGTCAAGGTATGTGCAAGACCGTATATTGTTCATAATATAATGATTTTGTGCACGCATGTATGAGATTAGCGTTTGAGATAGGCAATTTTGATCTGATGTGCGATTTTGTAAATTTTTTGCATGGTCCATACCAGTAACTGGTTTGAACGTGTACGGATGCGTTGTTGCGATATTTTTTATTTGCACATTTTACACAACTTTGGTAAGGAACTGGTTAAACATGGGTTCATATTATGTAACATGTGCCATCAAACTAATGAATGTAAAGCTAAAATGGTATGATATTTATAATTATGAAAACACCCAACATATTTCACGTCAAGCGGAACGTATAATAATATTTTTCAGGGTGGGATGAAGGCCGTGGTATGGACTGATACTTTCCAAGTCATTATCATGTTTGCTGCGATGTTCGTGGTCATCTTTAAGGGAGCCTCTGATGTTGGTGGTCATGCTGCGGTTTGGAATATAGCGAGTGAAGGAGGAAGAATAGAGTTCTTTAAGTGCGTATAAATTATTAATGATATTATGTTCGTCTACATCTAAAATGCATGAAATTTGAAACCACTTCCTTCTTTGTAGCTTTGATTTCGACCCACGCACTCGGCACACCGTTTGGGGATTATTGTTTGGTGGATATTTTACATGGGTCACGGTGTATGGTTGTAATCAAGCACAAGTCCAACGATATCTCAGTGTACCGACTAAAAGGAAAGCGCAGTGGTATGTTCCAGTGAATTTTGTATAAATGCTCAATTGCTCGAGAAGCTAGAATCATGAGGGAGATCATGCTCAATTTTAAGTGGGTTTTAATTCCAAAGGGCATTACTCATCAATTTCTTCGGACTCGTTGGAATTCTGACGTTGTGCTGTTATGCTGGACTTGTGATTTATGCAAGATATTCTACGTGTGATCCAATTATTTCAAAGGTTAGAAAGAAAAGACTTCGACTAGTTTGCGATACTGTCTTTCTCGAAGTGTGAAATGTTGAATGCTTAGCAAATTTATGCATGTGTAACTGTTATTTTAGAGAGTAAAATCTGCGGATCAACTTTTCCCACTATTTGTGATGGACACTCTGGGTGCCTTTCCAGGTTTGTTAATTTTTTTTCATTTTCACACTCATTCATCGATTTCAAAGGGTTATTAAGTATGCCACATATTTATTCTTACATCGGAAGTTTTATATACAAAATCAGTGTGTATAAAGTCATGTTATATTAAATCTACTTAAATGTTTTACGATTTCACTTCTTATCCTTAGAGTGACAGGGCTACTGAGGCCAAAAAGTACTATATAAATAGTTTTGAACAAGAATGACTACATCTATACCAGTTATATAGCTAGAACTACATCTTATGTAGTTATAAAATTAGTCATTTTTATATTAACAAAATTAGGCTTATTCACTTGGAATGATGATTCTGGAAGTGGTACTTCGTTCTAAGCTCAATTTCCTGCAAATCCGCCTCAAATTTCTTCAGTTTGGCAGTAAATGGAACGTCGTGGGGAACAATCCAAGCAACTTGAGTCCCAATGGAACCATTCTCCAAAAATCCAGTGGCAAGCTTCCAGAACTCATCCGGAATCCGTATTCCTCCAACTGACGTTTCAGTAGTGAAGAGGGGTCCACAAGCTATTTCAGTTTTAGGGAATCTTCCTACATTCCCATGGGTCTCTTTCTCAGCTTTTCTCCATATTCCATAGTTAAAGTCAGCCTTCTGTGGGACGATATTAGTCATAAAGCAAACTCGCTATAGAGTCCCGATGCAGAGCACACTCTGCCATGTGTCCTGTTGATATCCCGTGCATTTTTTGTATGCACTAATTGGGATTTGAAGATCAGGGCTGATCGTTGGATCAAGGGCGTAATTATTTTGATTCTGTATACCTGGATCTTGTGAGATATTAGATGGGCTGACACTCTGCACTACTACGAGTGGCATTTTCAGGTTCGTATCGAAGAGGATCTTCACTTCAGGATGCAAAATCTCCAGTATTCCTGATGGCCAAGCTGAGTTGTATACTGGAATGCGAGAAGGAGGTGCTGGTTCCAAAATAGAAGGTTGATGCACTTTCTCCACTGCAACTGACTGTGGAATTTGATTCTGTTTCCTTTGTTCATTCGCCTCTACAAGGAGTCTAGGGATATCACGTTCAATCACGCTGCATGCGTGATCACTAAGGAAGTGAAGCCACAACACATCTTCATTTATTGCTTGGAATTCGCAATTACAACAGTTGAGTTTTCCCAACGGATCAGCACATTTTTGTATATGAGCCAAAGATGCACTACGAGTGTTACTTCTCCTACCGCACACAGAACACTCAATTTTTATTTGATGCATAAATTTGAAGTGATCACTCTCTGCCCAGTAATCCATGAAGTCGGCTTCCTCCCGGCAATCTCTTTTGGTATGCATAGATTGGATGTGGCGGTTTAAACCACTGCTGTTTTCGCATTGGTACCCACATCTTTCACCCGTCGATGTCTTCGTGTTGCACAGAACGTAGTTCAGTTTCTTAAAACGTCCACTTTCAAATCGTCTAAGTACCTTCAGTGGTTTCTTCGCCGGCATCTGTCTTATCTTTCCCTTCGCCATGGTTGAAGACAGTTTCGAATTTCCTGGGGAAAACGAACAGGGAACGAACAAAATGTTTACTCTAATTTAAGAGAAAGTAAAAAAAAAAACTTTCCAAGTTATTTCTCTTTCACTAAAAAAATTACCCAGGAATTCTGAGGAAAGAAGAGTGCACTGCTCGTCGTCAAAAAACGCAGACATTTGCAGATTTTACTTCAAGTTTGGCAACGAATATTGCACGTTTCACCCAAAGATCTGTACCACATCATGGAGATGCTTTCTGATTTCACCCGTCCATTGTTATCACTCGATCGCTCCGCCTCCAACGTGTTTAACGGGCCGTTCATAAACTGCTCGTATTTAAGGCGTGGCATTTAAGGCAGAGGTCTTTATCCAATATGAATAACCATTTATAAGACAATCACATACAAATGTATTATCTTGTTTTATGTGACAATGGACGTTCAGGACTTCCAGGGTTGTTCGTGGCTGGGATATTTTCAGGGGCTCTGAGGTTCTTTGAAATTAATACCGTGTTTTTATATTTGTATAACCTTACAAAGTCCCCCTGAAGTAATGAATCATGGTCATGATTTGAAGATCTTATATATAATTGTTTTTGTAGCACTGTTTCTAGTGGACTGAATAGCTTGGCAGCAATCACTCTGGAAGATTTTGTGCGTGGAGTCTTCTATCCAAATATAACTGACGAGGCAGCGACAAAAGTTTCTAAATTTATAGCAGTTGCATTTGGTCTGATATCGTTTGGACTCGTGTTTGTGGCGGAACAGTTAGGTGGCGTTTTGCAAGCCGCGCTTAGCATCTTTGGTATTATCGGAGGTGTGTAACAAGAAGTTATCCTTTTTCATACGGCTGAGTTCACTATCTTCATATCTTAATGCAAATTTATAAACTTTGGTTTTCTGTTAAGGTCCTTTGCTTGGAGTCTTTTCCTTGGGTATGTTCTTCCCTTGGGCAAATTCGAAAGGTGCTCTAGTTGGAACAATCTCATCACTGGTCTTTACCTTGTGGATGGGGATTGGAGCAAACGTTGCAATTGCCAAGAAGCAAATCATTGCAGACAAATTACCTGTGAGTGTGGATGGGTGTGACTTTGGAAACTTCACACTTCCTCCTCCTCTCATGCATGAGCCAGAAAGGTAAAAAAATAATTGCAGTTAAAACAATATGTTACGCAGTGGAAGGAATTAAGACGTTGCTCACTTTGGTGTTTCATGATTTCTTCCAGCGGAGGTGTTATTGAGTTGTACCGCGTATCATACATTTGGTACTCTGCTGTGGGCTGTTGTGCAACAGTTTTCGTAGGACTTGTAGTCAGTTTCCTCACAGGACCACAAGATCCCCGAAAATTGAATCCTCAGCTAATCAGTCCTGCTGTGAACACATTTGTTACCTCAATTCTGCCCAGTAGCGTACTTCGTTCTATTGGATGGGAAATTGGAATCGACTATGAGGTACATAACCTCAAAAGTTCAAAAGTTTTACGCAGCAAATTTTCATAGTGTACTTGATTTTTGTTTGTTTGATTATCAGAAACCGATAAGCAACGGCTACCACGCGAATGGCAGGAAATCAAATCCATCAACCTCAAATGGAACCTTTATGATGGATACTAAAACTGGTATTCCAAACCCTGCCTTCAGGGAAGACGATGCCGTTCCCCAAGTATTAAATGGAAGGAGTCGAGGCCCGGGGGACACTAGATTATGAAAGCCTTTAATAGCAAATAATTAGCATGTAATTAGGTCGAGACGAGAGGGAGAGATTCCTTCGTGTGCATGAGAATACATACATAAAATACAGGGTTCAGAAATAAGCATGCCAGAATACAAAACTATAACGTATCGAATTTGAAGAAATGACTGCCTATGTTATTGTTTGTAATAGTAACTTTTTAAATAATTAATCGTACTTTAAGGAAAGAAGAAGAGAGATTCGCATAAATACTGACAATGAGACTATTTTTCTGTAAAGTCTTACCACAATGAATTAAGCGACAAGTAATATCCTTTTACATACAACAGTGAATGTTAGGTTAAGTCATGCATATTAAAATGTTGCTGACTAGATACATTGGTTGATTTTCGTTACTATTATTTGCATGGATAATGATTTAATGATATTTTTATTTACTACATGCATAACAGCCACCACTGCGTACAGATTGCCATTTTCATGTCACCATCGTCAGTTAAACGTCGTTCGATTTTTCTCTTAAAAATTAGAGGCTGTTTAAAACTATACAGGTGCATCGTGCTTTATGTATTGATATATATTCCAATAAAATATAATTTGTATATTTTCAAACGTTTGGTCCAATTACTCCAACTTATGTCTAACGCTAAAAAAATTATCAGGCAATATTTGTACTATAGTTAAAGCAGCGCAAGTGCACATGTATAACAAATATTTTACTAAAGGAAATTGTTGATGCTTACGTTCTACTATCTGTATCACATCAAGATTGCAGAAATTTCAGTACCTTATTATGCGTTATGCCACAAGTTTGACAAATCTGCTTCTCATGAAAAGCAAGAATCGAGAATGCTAGCCTGTCCTAATCCTGAACCAGTTACAAGTGGTTCTTAGATTTTAAAATGTTACTGACTGTCTATAAAATTCAAATGGCATATGTTACACCGTCATGACATACGTACATACGTCTTCATATAGAAAATGCATCGGATATAAGTCCTATAACTGAACAAAAAATCACGTTCATTCATGGCCCACTTTGGCGATTAATTTTTGGAAATTGGTGGTTCCACCCTTGTCTGAAATAAAGTATATAAAGGCTATAACCTAGACTAAGGCCTAGGTTTTATGGTACTTAGGTACTTATTATATTGTAACTGTAAGCAAGCATTATTTAACTTGCACACAATCGATGCAATGACGTAATGCATGTTTTTGTCAAATTTATTTCTTCAGCATTTAAGGTGCATGGAAAAAAACCTTTCTACGTAGTGTCATCCGTAAAGATGAGGACGTCAGGACCTAGTTAAATTCGGAGAAAAATTGTTTACTACTTACTTGGTATATTGTTTTGTGAATTGTAAGTTCGGAGAATTACAAATACATACATACATACTTAATATTTCATTATAAATCGCCTTCATCCTCGTCTGATGTATTATATATCATATTATCATTCTGTCCCATCAATGCTCATCGTTATCAAAATAGCGTCCAGCGGATATGAGGATGTGATGTTCACAGACGTGACGTAAAAATGCATTAGCCTATGATGACTACTAATGATTGGCACTCAACGTATCACATCGTCAGTTAATTTATGGAAGTAAAGGAAAGTGTAGTTGCTATTTACCCGACTTGGATTGGTTAGTAATTGCTTTTTTACGCTTCACAACACATTTTACATGCATATATTGTATATTATATATACACAAATTTGTAGTATTACTTTTATTCTTTGGTTTTAATAGCGTATTGTAATGAGAGATGGTTTCAGCAATGCATGCAATAATAAGAACAATACCGTGTGCCAATCACTTACCGAAGCATGTGCTACAAGTGAAACAGACGTGATTAGGTGTATGATCAATTGACTTGTTCTGTACACAGTATGGAGCACAGTATTTCAGATATTGATATTCCGACTCACATTTGTATGACAGAAATATAGACGCAAGTGTTCGTTGACGACGTTAGTGTGTCATCATACGACTTGACATCATCACACCCAACGAGTCGTCTCTCTTTTTATGATCACATATCATTCGTGATCCCGTTGAGTGTCGCTCTGGTGTGAGTCTGCGATAACAAGTTGTCAATAAGCAAACACCAATAATGAGATGGATATATTAGCGTTTACCTATATACCCTCTTCTCTGGTGATGATTTGACGATATCACCCCAAAGCCAATCAGTTTGAGATAAGACGCCTTCATATTGCGTTCTCGGATATCGATCACACTTCAACTTCGCCATCATCGAATTTTACTTTTTTTTCGTAGAATTTGCTGCTTTATGCAAACAGTGAATATGTGAGACAGCAAACTATTTTCTGCGATAAGTACAAATAATTCAGTTACTTCTTGTTACAAGTGCAAAATTAATGTATTTTCACTACATTGCAGTATATTATGTTATTGCATTGGTAGCATAATTATTGCTAGATTTTAGCTGAATCGCATTCTATTTGCTAAATAGTAAAGTATTGCGATTTGAAACTATTTTTACTCAGTGTGTGTGTGGGTTAACTGTTAGTCTGTACGAAGTTGTGCAGAGTGCTGAGAATAGGATATACACAAAGCCTGTGTGCCTGTGTAACAAAGCCCCCAAACATCAAGATGTCCTTCAGTAAAAATCATATTATTCCAGTGTCGAAGTTTTCCTCCACAAGGTAAGGCTTACACTTTGCTTATATAAGCAATATGAAAGATAAAGTACAATTTATTCGATGAAACACTGTGCGTGAAATTAGTATGCAAGTGGAAGGCGAAAGCAACCTTGAATTTACAAGTCGACTATATGTTGTCTTGAAAGAATACAGCTATAATGCTGCTAGAGTTTTCAATGCAGTCTATCATCTTTGAAACAACAATGGAAAGCGACACAATAAAGCTTCCTTCTTTATGTTGGTCACGAATGCCGAAAAATGTGCTCTGTTTTCATTAGTCGCATTCACTGTCTTTAACCTTCGCGGAGCTCACTCCTACTTGGCGTGATGTGTGGGATGTGAAAATGGATGGGCAAAGAAAGGGGAGATCCTCTTCCATCATTTCTCCTGGAAAATGAATGTGATTTATTTGAAAATAATTACATTCAATAATTATCGCCATTCTATTTGTATATGAACCTGAGCATACATTTCGCACTGGTTCATTTCAGAAAAGATAGTTCTGCAGCAGGTATTATGAACCTGGACCATGAAATGATGACGTCAGCAACGTATGTTTTGCAAAGATACGTGGTACATTCATGGTGCATGCATACTACACAAAACTTAATACCAGAAGACGAGGATAGTTTTGGCTCTAGCATTTTAGGTAGGAATGCCTCGTGCAACGTGATTGGGAATAATTTTAAAATATAGCTTCAACACTTTTGTTCATTAACTTCCTATAAAATGCATGGCGATGGCTGACTGTGATGCGATATATTTTTACCTAAAATTTCTGCGTTGACTGTCGTAAAATCTGGTTTAAGTCATAATAGCTTTATGCTTCTGGTATTTGTTGTAGATACATCCAACAGTATGTTGTGCTATGGTAAAGCTATTTTAATCTGTTCTCTAGCTCCTCTCTCTGGTGTCTGCATGATTAGATGATGTGCATAAAATATTCGATAATCCCGTCAGAGCGTTTCAGACACACTGGATTAATTTCCAATTAACATGCATTTCATCAGCAGAGGTAGATATATGGAATGTGAAATGCAGTA
Source organism: Heteromurus nitidus (assembly GCA_034687055.1). Classification (NCBI taxonomy): domain Eukaryota; kingdom Metazoa; phylum Arthropoda; class Collembola; order Entomobryomorpha; family Entomobryidae; genus Heteromurus; species Heteromurus nitidus. The sequence continues at coordinate 118,262 of JAQFZW010000002.1, read as the reverse complement.
AGAGGTTCTCTCTAAAGTGCCAACTCACAGTCGCTAGTACAAAGCACTAAATAGGCGTTGTGGCTTTTGCCATGCATCTTCCAGAAATTATTTTCTACAAAAGTTAAGTGGGCTTGTTCAGAAATTTCAGAATATTTGTGTACACAAAAGACTTTTTTGACAAAAACCCTCATAACATACCATTCTAAATCCATTCCATTTTGTTGAACAAACTACGAAATCGACATGGCTTCAAAAAGATGCACCAAATTCCGAGCCACAGTGGCGACATCAGGACCGGTTCATATTACCAGGTTAATAAGTTTCTTTCTACAGATATGATTTCCTTCATTCTCATTTGTAACTTTCCCTGTGAGTCTATAGTGCTTTCATAGAAAACCTCTCAGCCTCAGTAGTAACATTTTAGTGGTAAGTTATTTAATTTAACAGCAAAGTCTGCATGCAACAAAAACAATGTGTCTGTCTGGGACTAAATTACAGTTAAGGGTGCACATCCCAACCCCATATACAAAACTTACATGTAAATATATTTGTTATTGAATAAGTTCACCATATTCCCATGCTAAAGTCTATAGTTTATGTAGTTAAGCTGAACCTGCACCCTTAAAAGCATACATACATGCACACATACAATCATTATAATGGATATCGATATCATATCGGTCGACATGTTTTTGATAAGTGGTTAAAGCTCTTTATCGTTTGTAGATTATAGAGAAGCCCGTCGTCTTTTTAAAATCTCAACACTAAAGTAAAAAGTATTAAAGCATTTTTGGCCGATATGTGCGATGATAGAGAAGAGAGGAGAGCAGACAAAATCGAAAACAACTTCTCTCAATAGAGCGACAAAAGAGCCTCATCATTTGCACGCAAGATCACGTCATCCTTCACAGAGAAGCACGAAACGAAGAATATTATTTTTTACGGCTATTTAAAATGCTAAACGCAGTATATTTTAGTGGATTGACACGAAAAATAGAATAAGCAAAAATGTATATAACGCATAATACCTAGATTACACTGAATCACTTCGTAATATCTATCTTCTATAATCTATATACCGTAGCATTTTTTGCATGTGATCTGATCTTCAATCTCAAAACCGTCGTTGCACATGTTTTGTCATCGTCATTGTGTACTCATTGTCACAATATGCGTACTGATAAAACTATATAAATCTTCATCATGTATGTGTTAAAATGTAATCCGTTAATGTCAACGAGTCTATGGTTAAAGTAGAATACATATAGCATATACCTACTTACGTAGTTTGCAATTTCGTTAATATTCTAGTACACTGATTCTCATTCATAAATTCTCATACGCATGCCATGCTCACATCATAACCAGAATCATCATCGCTGAATCAAGTTAAGTCAAGCATTTTCTCCTTATAGCTGCTTACAATAGGTGTATTCTAGATTAAATTCTATTATTTCATATTCTAACGATTTTGTTGCAATTAGCAAATTTTTACAGCATTCGCAAGATATTTCATTTCATAGCCAAAAGCTATATATTTTTAAAAAATAAGTCAAACGTTGGTTTAGCGTACGGTACGAAACCTTTGAAAGCAGTTCTCCTAAGAGCAAGTTGTACACGAGAAACTAGCAAGATTCTTCGTAAATTCACAAAAAACTAATAAATTCTGGAGAAAATTGAATGGTCACCAAACGTAATTTCTCTTTATCCTTCTACTGAATGGTTCTGCTTCTGGGTTTCACTAACCTACTTGCGATTATATGTAGGAGAGAAGTTCTATAAAATATTACGACGGCAAAGTCTCTCTTAATCGTCAATTAAGATGAAAATGTGACAGTTATCACTCTTATCACAAGCAACTACCGAGTTTAGATGTAAACTAGTTTATAAACATGTAATTTCCAAGCTGTTCGCATGAATGAGTCATCTATCAAGACTCAAGACAATTATTATTTTTTTGGTAGAAAAAATGTGTTTTTTATGGATCACATATTATGCAAGTGGTAGAGTAGCTGTGTAGTCATACGTGTGGGAGAAGAGTTTGTGGTGTGTGTGTGAAAATAATGTGTAAAGTATATAACTCTTTTGTGTGTTGTGTTTGTGTTGAGTAGGAAAGTATCACCTGGTTTGATGCCACCTGGATCCCCTGGAACATTCAGACGGAAGTCGGCAAGTACGGAGCTACCTCCGCTGAGACCAAATGGAGTGAACATAGGTGATGGAGGAGGAACATCGTCGTCATCATCATCAAGAGCAGCCGCATCATCAGCCGGAGGAATCTCAGGGAGTGTACTCTCAACAAAGACATCATCATCCACAAGCCCAGCTGGCGGGACAGCCCAAAGGAAATCTGGGACTTTGGGTTTGGTCGATAGTGGTGTTCAGCCGAGTGATCGTCAACAACAACAACAGCAGCAACAGAACCCTGCCCTCAGGTCGACGATTTCGTCCTCGTCGAAGGCGAAACTCTCGCAACTCCAAAGGGAACTTCAAGCAGTGCACGGTGACCACGTTCAGTTGAAAATGGCAGGTGGAGGTGACCCAGCTGTGACCCAGTCCACCTCAAATTTGGCCAGCACTTGGCCCAATATGAAGGAGGACTATGAGCTCAGAGAAGTTATCGGTATGAATGATGGTCATAATATTTACAGTTTTTGTATTATTTACAAACAATAAGGAAGGTGAAGGTTGATAAGAGAGAAGGAGCGGTGTGATAATGAAGTAATTTTTGTGTCATTTGTTTTGTGAATATTTTTAAAGGGGTTGGTGCTACAGCTGTAGTGCATGCAGCTATATGTCTCCCACGACAGGAAAAATGTGCCATCAAACGTATCAATCTGGAGAAATGGAATACTTCGATGGAAGAATTACTGGTGAGTAGGGGGGATAACTAGTTTAAGAGTTTATGTAGAGGAAATCCGTTAGGGATTTGGACATAAAAAAGGTCGATTTTTGCATGTAGATACGGTACAAGAAGGTAAACCAAATTAACAGTGATTGCCAATTGTGTTTGTGATTTAAAGAGGCATTTAGTAGTTGAAAGTAGGGTGTTGAATATTGAATTATTCCAGGAGTAAAAGATTTCTCTGAATGGTAAAAAGGGGTAAGATATCATATAAATAAGTATCTAATTTTGCAGTTGGAGTATATAGAAAAATGGGGTTAATTTTAACGCAACAAAAGCGCAGTGTCAACACATTTTAATGGATAAGTGATGATGGCACAGCGTGAGGAATAATGCTGGAAAAGAAGTACTTATTAATATCATGCCTGGTTCAGGCAAATTAATGGAGAAATTTGGTGTCGATTTTTTCAGAAAGAGATTCATGCCATGTCATCATGCAACCATGAAAATGTTGTCAACTACTACACATCATTCGTTGTGAAAGAAGAGCTATGGTTAGTATTAAGGTTACTTGAAGGGGGCTCTTTGCTTGATGTCATCAAGCATCGAATGAAATCAAGTGATTGCAGACATGGAGTATTTGATGAGGCCACCATTGCGACTGTATTAAAAGAAGTTTTAAAAGGACTCGAATATTTTCATTCCAATGGCCAAATTCATCGAGATATTAAAGCTGGTAATATTCTTTTGGGTGAAGATGGAACAGTTCAGATTGCTGACTTCGGAGTCTCGGCATGGCTTGCTACCGGCGGTGATTTGTCCAGACAAAAGGTTCGTCATACGTTTGTAGGTACTCCATGCTGGATGGCGCCCGAAGTCATGGAACAAGTAAGTGAATTTGATTACTATTTTACTATCTCCTAAACTGTATGTGTAGACTGTAGAGTTGATATACAAATAATGCGAATTTATAAAATCGTACTGACTTGTTTTTTTACTTTATAGGATCACGGATATGATTTCAAAGCAGATATTTGGTCGTTTGGAATAACAGCGATAGAAATGGTCACAGGAACAGCACCTTACCATAAATATCCGCCAATGAAAGTTTTAATGTTAACACTTCAGAATGAACCTCCAGCTATCGAAACAGGGTCTGAAGATAAAGATCAATATAAAAACTATGGGAAAAGTATTAGAAAAATGGTGACAGACTGTCTGCAAAAGGATCCAGCGAAACGCCTAACAGCATCAGAATTACTTAAGCACTCGTTCTTCAGAAAAGCCAGAGATAAAAAATATTTACAACAAACATTGTTGATGGCGGGGCCTAGTCTAGACGTTAGAGTACAGAAAGCATCAAAACGGCAACCTGGTGCTAGTGGAAAACTTCATAGAACGGTTAGTGGGGAATGGGTATGGTCCAGTGATGAAGAAGGTGACCAACACGACGGTCAAGAAGCAGGCAATAAAAAGACAGAAAGGAGAGGCTCGGGAGATGCACATCATGGAGAGACTGCAGCTTCGGCATCAGGCTCTACGGCCACCGGAGCACCTAGCGATCCCAACGTCACTGCTGGCACAAACGTTGCGTCGCAAGATACTGCCAGCGTGACTGCGTCAATGCAACAACCGAATGCAACTAGTGAACAAGAGTTGCCCCCTGTAAATCTTGTTCTTAGAATGAGGTAAGACCATTGTTTTTCAAGCAATATGAAATGAAGTTCACCACTGAACCCTAACATAAATAAATATGGTCTACACGGAATATTATATTTTTTGTCTTTAGGAATAATCGTAGAGAACTCAACGACATTCGGTTCGAGTTTATCCCTGGCAAGGATACGTCTGAAGGAATTGCCTCTGAGCTTGTTGGAGCTGGACTTGTGGACGGAAAAGACATGGTTTCTATTGCTGCAAACCTGCAACAACTGATTCAGCAGAGAGACCAAATTAAACACCTTACATTTGCCCTGGTATGATCCAATAAAATAATTCTAATTATTTATGCCAAGTATGCATATACAGTTGAGATAATTCATCGAATTTATTGTTTAAAACAGAGTTCAGGCTGCCTTGCAAATGAAACTCCCGATGAAAAAGCACTGATAGGCTTCGCCCAGATGAGCATTTCGTCCGAATGAGGACCAGCCTAGCAAACTATAATAATAGGCTATTTAATATAACTATTCGGCTACGGAATTTACAACGACAGACAAGCCGTCGGCTATGTATTATCACTGGTGACGGGGGCTCGCATGTTTTGATCAGTTTTCCCTTTTACTCTAGTTCATTTATGATTAGGTATATATTATTATCATTGTGTCAGTGTGAAGCTCAAGTCTTCTGATAATGCATAGGTCGTGAATAATTGCCATACGATAAACCGCTGAAATGTCCTACCACATCACTACATTTGAACTGTTGAATAAAATGAATTCTTATTCCTTGTAAAAAAGGAATTTAAAAAAAACTCATGTCGAATTCCTGAATGACAAACACCGTATTTATTTAATAGTCCACATTGTTGTAATTAATTCGCTATTATACAATATTGGTACCATGAACCTTTTTATGAAGTTCACCCGGCAAACATTAACGTATAGTTTTCATATCTGCTTTGTTTTGTTTATTCACACGTCTCTTGAGGTGCTCTTTGTAAGCTAAAATGTCACCTTCCCACTTTTGAACCTTACTATCTTCACAAACCCAGATTTCCTCAGCCACCTAAAAATCATAATATGAAAATATGATTACGATGCACATTAAGTTCCAATTAAGTTCTGACACGTCATTTGAAAGATGACGTAATTTGACCGCGGGCAGTCTTAAAACTTGTACCTGTGATATAAGCCTGAAGTCGTGCGATACAAGAACCATTCCTCCTTCGAACTCCGCAATAGCTTCAGCTAGAGCATCGATTGTTTCAATATCTGCCATACAAATTCATAGTTTATATAAGTTAAGGAATGTCCACAAAATATAGAATAACTTGTTGAAAAATAGTAATGCACACAGTAAATATCCGGTACTTACCTAAATGATTCGTAGGTTCGTCTGCATCATAATTAGGAACAACATACGTTAGTCCACTCCATAAATACGAAAAAATTGTATAAAAGGCATTATAATTTTTGTATCATACATACCCAGCAACAGCAAATGAGGTGCTTGTCTAGAGAGCCACGCAAACACCACGCGACACCTTTGTCCATCCGAAAGTTGACGTATTGGAGAAACCTTCATAAATTTTTTTGAAGAATGAAGTACAGAACGCTTTTTGGAATTTTATAGCCTAACTTTCGAACACAAAACGAAGGTACATCACCAACCTGTTGTTTGCCAGTTAAACCATATCGGCCAATGATTTTTCGCATCTCTTCGCGTTCTTTCACGTCAGGAAAGCACTTCATCATGTAATCAAGGGGAGTCATGTCGAGGTCCAAAAGTTCATGCAAATGTTGGTGATAACGCGCAATTCGAAGATGTGAATTTTTACGAATCATTCCTTCTGTGGGAACCAAGTCTCCGTACAAAAGCTTTAGAAGGGTGGACTTCCCTGTCAACACAAATCATATAAATTACAGAACACAATTCAATCTATTAAATTTTCGATAAATTTATAACTTGAATATGTACATACCACATCCGTTTTTCCCGACGAGCGCTAAGTACCAACATAATATTATTTTTGATTATTCGATAAAAAATTTCAATTTTCAGTAATATTACGCACAAATGATTACTTAATTAAACTTACCAAGTCTTGTATCAAGATCAATCCCAAACTCCAAATTACGATAAATTACAGGCGTTTTCTCATTATACCGGAAGCTAACATTCTGAAATATTATCAAAATTAATAATTGTTCAATATGAATGCAAACGTGCCAGTTGTATATCGTAATTTTGCGTGCAAAAATGTGAAAAACTGACCTGGACCATGATTACAGGGGGCGGTATAGTCCCACAAGACGGGAAAAAGAACGACACATTTTTATCCGCCACAACCCTATCGGTTAAACCTGGAGTTTACATTTAAAAATTAGTATCTCGTAAAATATTTCTTTTGAAGTACTAAGTACTTATTCATAACCCTTCAAAACATAATTTAAAAAATAATTGCCATTTTACGTACCTCCTGCAACCATTTTCGCTAGCGTTTTCTCCTTGCTCTGAGCTTGGCGAGCAAGCTTAGCACTTCCGTGACCAAAACGGGCGATGTAATTCTAATATAATACAACACAGAAAAGTCATAGATTAATAGATTAGAGTTAGTAATGTATCTACCAGAAACATAAAATAACAGGGCAAACGCTTTCCCCATGCTCCCATCAGAAAAATATCGCTTTGGTTGGTTTAGAACATTACTGCGAGAACATGAATTACGAAGGGACTCTAAAGACGCCTTCATGGAACGATCAATTATACAATGAGTAACAAAGCGTAAAAGATCAGCCCCAGAAGGTAACTTGAATCAACCAAAGTAACTCATTTCCACAGTTCTTCCTCGGCCTTTTTGGTCATCATTTGGTTTAAAAGTCAATGTATACATACGCCAACACTAATACTAGGAACAAGAAGCTACGTACCTTCATATGAGAGATTTGGTCCTGCTCCCAATTATACTGCTTCATTTGATTTTCTAATAATTCCATCCGAGTCTGAACAAACTGGTCATAATTTCCCTAAAACGACATAGTACAAAATGGTTACATCTCAATTTCCATGCAAGCTTTAGAATGTGCGAATACTGTTGTGTTAACTTACCGTATAATATTTAAGTTTTCGCTTGTCCAAATGTATAACGTTGGTACACACGCTGTTCATGAAATCTTGCGAGTGTGAAATAATCACCAGTATCCTTTTGTATGTTTTTAGTTCTTCCTCCAGCCATACACAAGCTTCCAAATCTACCAAGGCACGCACAACAAAGATAAAATTGTATCTACTACTTTTACTAACTAACTAAATTAATCCATTATAAAACCTGGCACTTTTGTCATACTTACCGAGATGATTTGTTGGTTCATCTGAAAAAATATAAAAATTGAACAAATAACTACATATTTTTAATACGGTAACTGGTAAAACTAGAATATAAAAATATGCACAAATAGGTGCAAACTTACCAAGAAGTAAAAGATGCGGCTTAACAAATAAAGCTCGAGCCAGAGCGATTCTCATCCTCCAACCTCCCGAAAAGTCCCTGCATTTCTTGACTTGCATTTCTGGCGTAAATCCAAGACCATGCAAAATGTACGCTGCTCGAGATTCAGCAGTGTCCGCTGATATTTCATCCAATCGATCATAAACATCCATGAGTTGTTCCTGAGACTCTACGGTTGAAAAAAACACAATATAATTCATTTATTTCATTCGAATCATGAGTGCCTTCTTTGGGATTGTCTGTCATCAGTGCCAATTTCACACTAATAATATTGTCGTACCATCGTCTTCATACTGGACAAGTTCTTCTGCTAGTTTTTCCAGGCGGATTCTCTCTTCGTCAACTTCCATTACACACTTGAGTGCTGTTTTATCGCTTGCTGGTATTTCCCTTGTCAGATGATATATATCAATATGATCTGGAATGGGAAGCTCCCTATTTCCACAAGTAGCGAGAAGGGTGGACTTCCCACTTCCATTTTGACCTATCAGTCCGTAGCGGCGACCACAATTCAATTCCAATTTAGTGTCCTGGATAAGTTCAGCTCCATAGAATGTGATGGATAACATATCAATTTTGATATCCCTGGATTTGGGATGCACACCAAGTACACCTGTACATGCTCGTGCTTCAGCGCTCAGTTTCGCTTCATCTTCAAGTTTCCGACATAGCAATTCTGAAATCAGAAGCCAATAATGCGTCATTATTATACTAGTACGAAAAATAATTTGAAATACCAAAATTACGTATGCTCTTATTCATCTCAAAAGGGGTTGATGGATTACGTACCTTCTTGGCTAACCTCTGTGTCATCATTGTCGTCATTTCGCGATGAACCATTTGTTACCGAGACCTTTGGATCCTCGACACCATTCTCGTCGCCTTCCCCATTTTGCTGAGGTTTTCCTTTAGTAGTTTTCGCCTGCTTTGCTGCAAGCTTCTTCGCCTGATCTCTCTTCTTTTTGGCGTCAGAAGGCATTTTTAATTCAAGGTCGAAATGTAAAAACTTTTATTAAAAGACGGCTGAATTGATTACGCAGCAGTTGGCAGTTAATCCAAAAATCAGCCTTATTTAATCACAATTGACAATAAGAATTCTCCTTAAAATAGAACGATCGATTCGCTTGCTGGATTTAAATTACGAGAAAGTTGCGTTTGCGAAATAGCGTGTCTAAATGCGTATCTGAAAGCACAAATTTAAAAAACACTCATTACTTCATGTCTTTCATCTTTACACCCTGAGAAAAGTGCATTTATTTCTACTGACTGTAGTTAAAGTAAATGCACTATTTAAAGCGTCATCCATGAAGAAAGTTGAACATAAAATGTAACCCATAGATGTATTGAGTCTTACAACTTATATATGTATGACGCACGGCACCAAAAATCCCATTTAATTAATTTTAATCTAGATACTTAATTAATATATATGCTTACCTATTCTTAAGCTTCCGACGTAAAGTAAATAATTATGACTAATCACACTTTAATTGATACTTCTGGCTTAACGGCAATTAAACTGGCGTCCACTCCACAACAATACAAACCCGTCAGCTGAGGTTGGAGGTATTTGTTTTTTTTAATTGGTAGCAGATTGAAGGTCGACGTGGAACGCTTGACGCTTCACAGATGAATATTATCCTTAACTTCTAGGTTCAAAGGTGTAACGGTCGAAGTTGCAATATTTGTAAAAAAAGAAAGTAACAACCAGTGTTACATGAGTATTTTTTGCGTACGATATACAATATCAAATATACCGTTAATTTTTTAGGAATTTCGTACTTTCGGTGAATTGCGCTGAAGAAGTGAATATTTAAAAATATTAATCCGTCGAACTGGATAATACTGAGACTCAAGTCAGCGGATCCTGGGGAGTGTGTACTCGTACTTACTCAACCCTTTCAAAACTGGATCGTCACAGTTAGCTAATCAGTCACAATTTCGCAAAAGAACTGATGAGGTTTAACTACAGGTGACTGCTGTCGTCTCGAGTGAGAATAGGAAAGAACAAGGTAGCCAGCCGCAGCGCCAAAGGTGCCCTACCTGAGACCATGTGCTTAGAAAGTGACCAATGCATTCTACCCAGAATGTTCCGCTACTCTGTCTCTGTACTTTTCCATACGACAACATGTGAAGTTCTTCGCTAGATCGCGCTTGGTGGTGGAGTTGAAACACATTTTATGGATTACAACACCCAACATCGTTTCGGCTTCGTCATTGGAATTTCTTGGAAATGGAAGCGTAGAAATTCTCCAGCGTAGTGAAATGTACAATCCTCCACATGACCTCAGCTCCAAAAGCGCCCTCCTATGACTCCTATTTCAGCCAGAAGAGTTCCAGCGAGAGTTCTTGAGATTTTCTTGGGGGTTAGACAACACACATTACCAGTATTAAGGGCGTAACGATACTTGAATTTAAAACATGGTCTGTGTTAAATCCCCATTGGAACTGGAAGAATTTTAATGTGGAAAATTCACAAAATCCCCGATTGTTAGTTCACCCGATGCAAAATGCAAGCTACTGTGATTGAAGATTGCTATGTTTGGCCAAAAGTAGACTAAATATTTAATATGCATATAAATAATTTACAATATTACATCTTATAAATGCTATATTCGGCTATACAACATCGTATCTGGAATACCATCGCTGATGTAGTCGAAATTTGATTGTTTCCTTATCTATGTGCTTCTTCAAGCGTTCTTCTTCCAGTTTTTCAGCCTCCTCCAATTCAATTTCTCCATGTGCACCTAAAAGATTATAGTTAATGAACTCGCCGTTCTCCTTTAAAAATCCATTTTCTGGCTTGTCCGGCATTCCTTGGGGCAGGGTAATTGGGGTGATTTCAACTAGATGCTTTACTCGATACAACAACTTGTTGACGGAAGGAGTATTTTTGACGATGGTGCTGTTCCCACGCTATATAGTTTAAAGACAATTTTTATTATTGGATGTGATTGAAGTGCAAATTAAAAGTCTCTTTTTACGAACCTAGCAGAAGCACTTACATAATGTAATTGCAGTCTGAACATCCATTGTTTCTCCCAATACGGACATCCGGCCAAGCCTCGAATTCGTTTCACCAGAAACAGTTTTGAAGGTTCAATTGGAGGATCCTTGTGGTCGGGAAACCTGAATAAATGAATGAAGAGTTTAAATACATTGTACATTTAATAAAATTACAGGTGAAATATATGTCATGAAATAATCAAAGGTATTATTTACCTGGGGTAGAAAGTGAATCCCTCATATTTAATCCCTTCACCTTCCTTCGCATGTCTCGCAGTCTCTTTTAGATTTGGTTTTTTCGTAAATCTAAAGCGCACACCTCCAAGCAGTGATGCCTCCAGGGAGAAATTGGGAATTAGCCCAGTTACAGCGGGCTGTGTGCCGCCACAAGGCGTCAGCCTCAACGAATTACTATAGCCGGTAGATGCATTTAGCCGTGAGAAACTTCTTGAGAAATGTGACACCGCTCCGGACTGCATTGTTATTGCTTTCTCCTTCAACCTTCAACCGTTTTAACTATGGACTACGTATCTTCACTTATCACTGGAACAACTGGATTGATTAAGTCGTTTCGCTTAATTCGCTTTTTACGGTGTTAAATGCATTTCAAGCTTACTTTAAACAGGATCTTTCATCAGTTGTTCATTGTTTATTTATGAAAATAAACAATTTCCAAGTTTTGTCTGAGCAGAACACATGCAACATTTTTGGAGATAAATATTTTTGCTGCTGATGTACCACGCTTCCCGCAATGGATCGTGGGCCAAAGTAATACTTTGGCATGCACACATGAAGTCACGGAGGCATATCTTTGTTCTTGTCTGAGCGTCCCCATTTTTTTCCCAAGCACATGAATGTGGAGTGGGCGTCCATTGAAAATGTACTAGCTTTTCAGTATTTTAAAATAGAAAGCGATTCAAGAAGCTGTGATAAGACGATAAGAGTTAAATGAGAGGATTTCCAGGAGTGAAGGGTGCATTTTCATCCATCATTTCCCCCATTTTATGCCAAAGAAGCATAAGGGTTCGCGTAGCGCTGTTGGAAAATAAATTGGACCATATAAGATTTCGATTATGTCTACTGACCTCTACAAGTAAGTACAATCAATGCTTACTCCACCACCAAGCAAACCACCGGTATTTAGTCCTCTTAAGACATTTATATCAATATTTTATATAATTTTGTGTTGATGAGTACGTCACAAGATGTTCATGTGCTTGCAAAAGGTGACATACCACGAAACCTCGGGGAATGTTAACTTAATGAGGTCATTTGCTTAGAAATTCAAAAATGTTATCCGAAGACAAGATTAGTCAAGAGGCTGATTTTTACCCAGCAACTTACTATCTTACAATTTTTGGACATGAAAATCATCTTCACAGAAAAATAACATTTGGGACACGGGACACATGGTCATATACAATCATATTTAATCATATCATACACTACTTAATTTTCCATCAATATCAACTCCAGCACGGAAAGTTCTGTGGCGTCCATCATTTTTTACGAAGAAAGGTTGCTTTCCTCCTAAATTTCGATGTCCATGAACAATAAGCAAATGGGAGAATCCTTGTTTTGGCATCCAGATTTTTTATCATTTAGCCGATAAGGTAGTTGCGTCAGTGGCGTGCAATCTTATTTTATTGATCAAGGATTGCTAAAAAGTTATTTACTTTTATGGCCATTGGGTGATATATATGACCAAGTAGGGTGGATATGTGTATGTTCCTAATACCCAGCGATAAGGGTTTACCTTGTAAATTGTAAATACGCATACTGCACGCGTCAAGAAGTCACAAAAAATCAAGCAAGATTACATAAGTTCCTGCTCTGGTCAAAGTTGTCACTCGAAATGTAATGAAGCAAAACAAAATCAGTTAACACAATCAACCATAAACATGCGATGGCGATACACAATATACACCCTAAAATGTCATGTTGTGATGTTGTGAACTCTGAACCAATTTTTCGTAGGGTATTTTCCCCTGAATTTGGTAGCTGAGTTTAAACCAGTTTCAGAAGTTCGATAAGTGTTCAGTGTTTATAATGATACGACATGTGCCTTTTCTTTCGCAGTCCTATTGCTGAGAGTTCACATATCTTCTTTAAAAATGCTTTTATTTTTTACATATATCTATAAACATTTCCAGAAATTCTTCAGATTTCGTATAATTTTTTCCATTCCAAGTTAAAATCTATATCAGAATATGAATTTTATCAATTTTTCCAACCCAGTACTCACAAGGAAATCAACATGTAAAAATTCACAAACAACTTGTGTGTTGTTGTTTCAGGTTGTGTTGTATTCTTAGGTAGATATAAAGCATTCATGTTTTTCTTCTAAATACTTGCACACTTTTGGACAGAGGTTCAAAGTCCAGGGACCCGTAAATTGGGAATGTATGTTATCCACCCAGCAAGTTTAGTGGTACAAGGAAGCCTTACATATCCAGTTCATATTTGTATGAATAATTTTCGCATAATAGCTCCTCCGTGACAAGGGAAAGGGAGTAAGCAAAAACAATACATGAAATGGCAAACAAACGAGCAAAGCTTTTACATTCCTGTTATTTTTTTGGATTTCTTGGGATTCTTGTAGACATTCCGCCTTCCTCATATCTTCTTGCTTCCGAATTGCGCTTTAGGGAAAGTCCATTAATTGTGCATTCTTTCCTTCCACGAAAAAGAATACCTCCACACCAGCACACAGCTCGCCAATGCGATATCCATGCATATCCTGTGGAAACGGGTTTCGGGGTCATTCTTCACAGTTCCCTGTCCTTTCCGTCGGAGCTTGTCGATCTACTGCGGATATCTTCGTAGGTTTGTTAGGTACGTTGCTGCTACGCTATTCTCTGGCAGTCTTGGAAAGTTCCATAGCGTCGTGTCTGCTCCATTGACATATGTATTCTAGTTTCTAGTACCCCTAGCATAGTGTTTGCAAAAAATATTGGCAAAGTAGATCTGCTGGTAAACTAGTATAATCTGGATTTTTGCAGCTATCTTCTAAACACAGGCGTTGAGTACAAGAGAGTTTTAAACTTGTGATCACTTAATAACGTCATTTTGCAAACATTTTGCCATCCTTGTCTTATTTGAAGTGGAAGCCAAAAGAATTGGCAAGTGCAGCCAGAACACGAAATTGAGCAGCCTACACAAAAAGTGTGAGTAAGAACAGGTCAAAGTCTAAAGTTTCTTTCATTCTCCCCAAAACCTACTTCTTTTAGACCAAACTAACATATTATAAAACTTGCGTTTATTTTATATCCAATTCCTCCCATTCATATTAAATATACGTATATTTACTCTTTACCAACTGCTTACGCACAAAAGGTCTAGTTTTGCTCATCTTCAATTGTGCAAATTTATTAAATATCAACTGCTGTGCTTCATACATTAGGCGTTTACAACCAAGGGATTATCTGACAAAAGTTAGTTCTTGCCATGCTGAAATTTGGTGAATGACTCACCTTAATTGTCGATTACTCATCGCAATGGGTTAGTTTTCTGGAATTTTTATGGAGGCCATGATTATGGAACTACTTTCAAAACATTTTGACGAGCTAATCAAATTGTCTACACTGCAATTGATTACACGTGTAGAACGTCATGTCTGATAGTGTACGTCCATGTTCAAGCGTCATTTCCGATTACGATATGCATTCCACTTAAAAACTAAACTACGTGTGCAAATATGTTTTAGTGATTAAAAGTATTAACGATATGTATTTAATCACATCATACCACGTAAAAACAAATACTTCCTTAATTATGTAGAGGTAAAATTTGGATGAGCAGGTTTGATCCGGACTAGTTAATCAGTCAGCATGAGGGTATTACTATAAGTACAAAGGCAGGTGTTATGTCCACTTGTCATTTCGATGGGAAGGAAAGAATGAGGTTCAGTGACAGGTTCTGTGAGGAATCACCGAATCAACGTCATGTTTTCAATATTTTGGCAATTAATACTGGGACTCATACACTAAATAGACAACTCTAGTGGTCCACTCAAGATTATCAATTCAGATAGCGATGAAGAACACCACATTTATGACTATAAATACAATGGAATGTGAGGACTTTATACTAGTATGAGTCGATGAAGTACAGGCTGCAGAAGGCTGGAATACGTCAACCTGCAGCTTGTGAGCTTTATGTTAGACAATGAGACTAAAACTACAAACTAATAGGAGCATATTTGCTAAGATAAAAAATATCGCACGATATTCATGTACACGCTTAAAAATTTATATCTCTTATTTTTGTTCGGTCCAATTCATTTTACGCTGTACCTTGTTCCGTTTTCGTATTGCATATGAATATTTATATTAACTTGATGTTCATGATGATGTTGAGGTGTATCATATTTCTGTATTCTATTTGAACAGATTGCTCTAATATTGGACTCTTCTATCTGGTCTAGTAACCAAAAGCAAGAAATAACATTTGGACAACTTCTCATAATATTTGCAATTGCAATCTTTTCTCCTCTAACCGAAAACCACACAACAAACCAACGGAGAAGCTATAAGGAAAAACTTACATTTTCCATTCTACAAAATTCAGCAGAAAATTAGTTCACGAATTAGTTCACGAATCGTTATTCACTTGATTTGCTGTGCCGTGCAAGCAACGATTTTGAACTATCCTTGAGGTTGCACGAGTAGCTCTTTTTAACATTTCGCTACCCAGAGAGAGATGATCATCTCTCTTCAACGTGTATAAGTGGCAGATTTCTTGGTAACGCCACATGCACAAACGGACGTCTTTTTGCAAGCAAAAAAGAGAAAGAGAATCTGTGCATAAGCCAAAATACTTTTGGAGATAAGGATTTTGTGGCTGAGCTGCATCTCATCTTTTCTTACATCAGTCTTCTAAAAGCAATAGCCTATTATCGGCACTCTTCGTAAGACGCTGTTACTCTGGTACTGATAGCGGTGAAAAGGGACACGGAAAAATCATACGATCATCGGGGAATGAGCTCTGCAATCGCTCAACGGTAATCTCAGCAGGGACGCCAACATTCTGTTCCAATAGTTGATACAAGACAAGTTATCTTCGGTAAAAACTCGTTAAGGCTTTTACAAGCGAACAAAAAATCTTCTGCAGCAGCAACGTGGAAAATAATATCTTATAAGACCATCGCACGTTTCTTGTCGCAGTGTCAAAAGTCAAGTGAAGATCCTGCGAATTAGTTCCACTTGTACCAGAGATCATCATCACCATCATCATTTGAATAATTCACATGGCGCACGCTAAACAAATTATTCCTATCCAGTGACCATACCATCAATTTTATCAATAAATGGTCATAAAGTCATAAACCAGACCACACGGACAGCTTTAGGTACAACAACACAGCGTGGACAAGATGCTCCTTTAAGAAGGAAGAAGAAGAAGAAAAGGAACAAGAGCAAACCACTGGAATATAATTTTGCATATGAAAAAAGTGTATCGAGATCGAGAGAGAAGACAACTCACATCCCAACATTTCGTCTTTAGCTGACCATACTCTCGTAAAATCATAGTTAGTGCTGCACCCCTGCCCTGCTCCAATACATCCTCACATCAGAAAATTACTCGACGTAAAGTCGATTGCCCTGGCTGTGCTCAAAGGACGTCAGCTTAGAAGAAGACACCTTATGCATAGTAAAGTAGAACTGGATAAGAGCAGCGTTATAAGACACACGTCATCAAATCACTTCTTAGAGAAGTTAATAAGACTTAAGAGGACCTGTCGTCGATATGACGAGGTAGTGGCTCAGACGAGGAACAAGTGTTACTCCTCAAACTTTTACTGGAGGAGTCAAAGTATTTAGTCGAAAAAGACTGAGCATGTTATAGCAGCAGTCAGCTACCTGCCCATTAATTGTTTGGTTCGTTTATGTGCGCGTGTACAAGAGTTTACATGACGTCTTCATTCAGTAACGGAACCACAGCGGATTATAAAAGAGCAGCGACTCAATGGTGCGACTACCATTCTCACGAAGAATTTTGCCAATACCCTTAAATAATCAGAGTCAAACCAAAACAGTGGCTTTGCGCGTGGAGCAAACAAAAATCCCATTTCACACTTCGTATTCACACTTTGTAATCTGACGAAGATTCATTTGCTCTCTCTCTCTGCTTGCTATAACAAGTATCTGATTGATCATAACGTACGTGTGTTATTATGAAACCTGAATAATTGTATTACTCAGCGTGATTACTTCTGGTATAAAAATATCACCTTCAGTATTTCACCAACTCTCATCATCATCATCATTTCCACAACGGTAGCCGTGCGCTGCACAACGCAACTCAAGTTGGAATTAGAATTCCATTGAGATATTAACCACAGCCAATAGGAATACGCGAGAAATAGGTGTGCACTGCTACACACCTCAACCAGGAACAACTCCAAGGAATTTGTCCTTACGTCGAGCACTTGCCAAGAATATTAATAGTCGATTGCAATAATTTGCAGTCATAAAAGCCACAACGGAAGTTTGTGAAGCGTAGATTGAAATACAATCTTATAAGAAAAAGTACCTCTTCTGAGAATCAGCAGTTTGACTGATCAACTACTGACTACGTCGATATACATTACTTAACGTTTGCTATTTAAGAAGTGAGCACATATAAACGGGGAGTCAAGAGGAGAGACGAAATCAGTATTCGATTCTCTGAAGTTAATTGATGCCTAAAGACTGGAGTGAAAGAAATCGTCCCTGTAATCATCGTTTTAAAAAACAAGATGGCTCCCACATATTCACGGGAAAGCTGCTCTTCTGCTGAGGCAGCCAAGGAAGGTGTAACTTTTCCTCTTGGAAAAACTACACCAGTGCAAACTGGATCCGATGTAGCATGTAAGTCTTGAAACTAGAAACTTGAATATTTAAGAAATTAAGCTTGCGTGTGTAACACTATAGCATAAAACATACTCATATGCAATCAACATTTGATTTGCGAAATTCATAGCTCTTCCCAGCCAAGAAGCAACACAAGTTATGACAGCGACGAATGCAAAACACAAGAGTGGAGTCGAGAACCACTCTCCAGAGACGCCCGTGGACAAGCTATCCAGCAACAACAAAGGCACTGGCAAGGTCATCCTCTTGAGCAGAGTGAGTAGCATCATTTTTTTACCTTTGAAGAGCTGTTTACCAAATTTCTCTCTCACGCTACCAAACTCGCTAATCAATCCACTTAACCTGTCTGTTTCGGTTGCATTATTTTTTCATGTAGCATGGCGAAAGTGAAAACAATTTTAATGGCAAAATTGGAGGTGACACGAACCTCTCCTCGAGGGGAAGAGCGTATGCGTCGGCTTTAGCTGGATATGTGAACTCATTGGATATCCCGTGTCCAGTCGAGGTTTGGACTTCAGGCTTGAAGAGAACCATTGCAACTGCTGCCGGTGTCAAATGCAATCAAAGGAATGCTTTGAAAGAACTCAACGAGTTGCATGCGGTAAGTATTTCATAGCTTCAGCTATACTTGGACTACTTTTAATGAAAAATGAAATGCTTGTTTAAAGTTTCATGAACTTTTACTAGCAAGTATGAAAGGTTAGATCAAAATCAGCTTATTTCAAAGATGGTGTTTGTTATCCCATCAACGACCACTTGATCAGTTAAAGATAACGAGAAAGAGAATTTTCGGCCACGGTCTTAAATCAGTTATAAAATATCTGTCACAAAGAATTTGATTGACATCGAGCTCAAGTTATGGAAAGTCCGTAGGCACATAACATGTCAATTTGATGTATTCGCTCGCATGATTGATTTGGAAAATGAGAATACGACAAATTGAGCATAAATAGAACCATTTTTATCGTCCTCATCGCGTTCTACTTTACCCAAACACGTAATGGATCAAACATAAAATTAAATTGCAACTTTTTCCACCCACGTTCTACAGGGCTGTTGCGAAGGAATGTCCTACGAAGAAATTCAGAAGGAGTATCCATCAGAGTTTGCACTCAGAGACCAGAACAAGCTCACATACAAATATCCAAACGGAGAATCATACGAAGACGTCCTGGCACGTGTCGCACCCGTCATTGAAAAAATTGAGGAGAGTGCAAACGACGATGACGAGAGGATTCTCCTAATTGTCAGCCATCAAGCTGTGCTGCGCTGCCTCCTGAGTCATTTCTTGGGCATCACAGAAAGTAATAATTTGTAGAAAAAAGAGCATAAAGCATTTGATGACTTGTGTCTCGTTAACTCCTTGTTATCGCAATGTCTAATGGAAACATTTCGCTTTTATGGGAAAATTTATAGAGGAACTTCCCTACATCCAAGTTCCGTTGCACACTGTCCTCTGGCTGATGCAAGATGAGGATTCCGGGAAATGGTCTGTTTCACATGTGAGACTCCCAGTGGAATGCGTGGATACATTTAGACCCAGGCCGCAGGTTTGTACCATATAGCTTCCTAATTTCGTCCTTCACACCCTTCATCTCCATTCGTTGCACTGTCATCAGATTTCCTGTTTTCTCTAAAGATAGGCATGATAATGCTGTATATCTGCTATCTGCAAACAAGTATGTGAACATGGTTTCGATTTTGTGAATTTACAGAATTGCAACCTACAGAGATCTAATACAGATGCATTGGAGACGGTGCCAACCCATTATTAGATGACACTCGGAGAAGCAAGGGCAAAGTGGAATGTTCCACTCGTACCCATCTACAACATCGCACTTTATGCAACGAAATATAGAATTATCACATTCATATAAGAACTAAAAGAAGCAAATGCCATAACGAATGGCACTGGGTATACAACCGAGACTTCTCAGATCTACAGCGCTGGCGAAGTAAACGATGATGATGAAACAACCTTGTCGTGTGGCCAGCTACAAAATATTTTTAGGTCTAGTTCACAATATTCATCTCTGAAACGATGATGATGAGGAGCACGTAGAAAAAAAGTAGTTCTATTCTACTTGAAGCTTTTAATATTCAATGAGAACAGTACAGTAGCGTTGCGTTTTTATTATAACACAAACGAGCACAAAGAAAAATTATGTATTTTATTTACACGTGCTTGTATTTGTATAGATATAAGTTGTCGCTTTATGATGATGCATTTTATTTATTGGATTTAATGTAGGTAAACTTGTATATTCTTTTTAACAATTAGTTTTGTATCTTTGTAAACTGCACTTTATTTTTACTTGAGATATATGTGATAACTGGAAACATGTGAAATATGCTTTTATAGTTTTTAAACTTTAACTCGTAAGAAAATGTTTATCTTTTTAAAATTACGTAACCTGAATACTTGTATAGTTTTCAATGTTAAGTTGATAAAAGATAGGCATAAAGCATATAAATAATAAGAGGGAGGATTTGTCTATCGTATTTTTATAGCAGTGCAAATCAAGCGTAAATATAAAAGAATAAACTTAAATGTCCTGAATACTGAATAAGAACGTTTGATCAGATGGACTATTGACCTTTTTCTTCACCAGATATATCCGCCATGGACGAATGCGACTTCATATATGAAATTGATTGTGTGAACTTTCATCCTGACTTTTGTGTCAGCTAATACCAAACTAGTCTTCAAACGTCTCATCTCATGTGCGAAATTCATATAAAACATAAAATCTCGGAGATATGACATTAGAAATTGAAATTAGAAGGTTGGTCGGTAAACAAGACCTCCTGTATGATAAACGGTAAGTTCATCTGTACAAGTACTTTTTTAATGCTCGTAATCATCTTTACCGGTTCAAATCAGAAACAAAAAGGTGCTTAGTCTAAATTAGAACCGTCGCTGCCTACAATATATATATATATATACAGCTTGTTCCAGATCATGTTTTTGAAACGTAAATATTATGAAAAGCACAGTTAAATAATTATCCAAAGTCATATTACTTATCTATCTTATCAGTAAGTCTGGATAATTCAAGAAAGACAGGGTCAAGCCTTCTTGTTCGTGTGACAGCAGATCTTTCCAAAGAAACAGATACTTCTTTAATGAACCTCTCCTTAAATGGGAAGAAACTGCGTATTAGCCAACCGTAAAATTCACGTATGTAAATCATATTTTCATCTTAATTTTGCTGTGTCCGTTTTTTGCCTACCTTGGAAATAGAGAAGTCATTAATATTCTTTGTATGGAGAAATCTTTCAAATTAACAGATAGGAGTGTTATGGGTTGGTGGAGTGGATACTTTTTCTGAGTCAGAAATGAACGACTTATCAGATCATCACACCAACAAGTGCCGCTAGTGGTAGCAAGCAAGGATGGATTAGGTGCTCATTTGCATATTATATTCCTCAAAATCAAATGGGGATTTGCACGTAAAAATCGAGCATACAACATACAAGAGGTTCACCCCACCTATCTCATTTTCTCAAAAAATAATATACAAAATTTTATCATATTATCATTTATCATTTTTCGAAATTATGCACATTAGGTGCATGTTATATAATATAAGAGTGATATAGAAGCATGGGACTTTTTTATGGAGTGACAAAATAATAGGGGATTTAGCATGGCGGATGACACTCTGTCTGATCTAACTATATATTATTTAGTTAATTAGTTAATGACAACTAATCTGAGAGGAGATACATAATCCGATACTAAAATCCTGTACATTTTCATAACTGTCTTAGCATTCTACATAGTTCATCCACCAGTTTATTTTTATGCAACATTGAGGGTAGGATGGGAGCTTAAAAAGAATGAACTTGGATGAAAGTGGAGTGAACGATAGTGACAAAAATGATAACATATTACATATAAGAAATGAATGACAGCAGCAGTTTTTCGATAAAAAATCAAGTGAATGATAATTCAAAATGAAAATGAAGCAAAAGCGAATGGTTAGTGGAAAATTTTAAATGATAATTAAACAGTAATTACTTAGCTTTCCAAAGATACTTTCAGTTTCGCCATCGTGTATGCATAAAACTCCCACCGATGTACTTTTAACATAGATTATCTATACCAAACGTCTTAAATTCGTGGAATAAAATACCAACCAATAGGTACCTAAATATTTATAAATTCACACAAGTCATACCATATCATCTTCTGAACTCTTCTGTCATTTCTGTTTTTAATTATCATGCAGAATGGCAAAAATAGCATGTTTTTAGCAAGTCAGAATTACAGTAGTGAATTGATACAAAATTCATTATTTGAACTCATGTTGCTTACATTTCGAATACCCCTTTTGCTCCACTTTTTCACGTGCCACGGCTTCATCTTGATTCATGGAACAATTGGGGCGCTTCCTTTTCCTTGTTTATAGTTTTTATATATTTGTTTATTGCATTAATTTCAATTAATTTTCACATTTTAACCTTATGACTTAAGCATGTACATACTTCCTTGGTATTTCCGCGATACACTTTTTCTTGGGACTTTCCTGCAAGACACCCGCACACACAGTGGCTCGATCGTGATTAATACAGATGTACGTTGATAATACTTCAAGAAAAGTGTATGTTGATAAACCGATAGTAGTTCCGAGAAACTTTCAAATACACATTACGATGAGATGAACTCACCGACTTTAGCAGAAGTTCCGTTTTCATTTCATTTTGCCAGCATGCTTTGTATTTAAAAGTGTTTTCGTTGAAAACAGGTTCCCAAACATTTTCCATTTTCAAGCGCGTACATATTTTATGTGACATTCTACAAAGTACAAGAAACATGCAAACTTCTTGAAAACTGCTGGCATTCCCAGAAGTCTACTGAGCATATAAGATAGCTATTCGAGTTGGAGGAAAACCTGGAATCATCGTTACGAGGAGTAAAAGTCTTTGTACATGTTACATGAATTCAGTGTGGTGTACCTCGACATAGTGATCTCTTCTGAATATGACATTTTAGTTGGATAACGAACTTCACAGGTGTTCCTCAGCTTGAACTTTCCATGGGAAAGACGACCTCAAATCAATCAACCACACACTTCATCAATCAAAACTGGTCCCTTCTTCCTAAGCTCCTCCGCAACCTTGCTCCTCCACCACGACGACTTTAACCCTAGCCACATTTCTAAACAATGCATTTAATATGTCTGGTATATGGCATAGGTGGTTGTTTTCTCCGGTTACTAAACCAGCATCCAAAGGTAGATAAAATGCAAATCAAAATCATGAATCACATCATACGCGAGAGTTTTGTGCTCTTCTCTTACGCACTCATGAAGTATGATTAAGGACCAGTCAAGACGGAAAATGACGTTAAGTCTCAAGAGGTGTTCCATCACCGGCAGATCACAGTCTTTTTTCCTCTTCTCTTGCATTTGATGTGGTCTCTGCACTGTATCTTCCTAAAGCCCTTTGCTTACGAACTTTTACTTTGTTCGGCTCTTGTCTTTCGTAGGTACGGTCTTTTTTTTAAAGAGCATCATTTCTACCAAACCAAAAGGAGGCAACTAAAGACGACCGGACGCCTTCTTAGATGATATAATTTTTTTGTTCGTAATCGTATAACAATAAAGTAAAATGTGGCAGTCTTTTTTTCCTGAGAATATATATAAAATTCGTCGACCTTCGCTTCCTCAATATCCATCCCTATATCTCTTGAAGAGAAACAGTGAAAAGCATCCACCTAACTAAATACATGTTTTTGTAAAAGAAAAATTCCAAGCAGACGCTAGTCGTTCAGTGAAGTTTCTCAAGTGTTTTCATGCCCTCGTTATGTGCCACACGACAAAGTTTTTTTATGCTGTTGGGGTACCAGTGTGGCTTACAGAAGTACCCAAGAAGGCAAAAGTAATTGAATTACAGAAGTTTACTATCTCTCGTTGAGACTTTCTCTTATTCCCATAAAATGTACTCGTGTAAACTTGATTAGGATTGTCTTTATACAAGCTGTATATATACTACCTCAACAAATTCAACGACGCTTATTTGTACACATTCATTTATGGTAGTAATAATATTGGCTTGCATAGGCAAAATATGTATAAAACTTCCCTTTTAAGCATTTCTTTTTCGTCAACAGATATCTAGTTATGTCTGGTATATGTTGATTCTCTTGGCCGGATACATCAAACATTAGTCATTTTGTGGTTTGCCTTGTAGAGCAGCAGAGTTGTGCGAAGGAAAGTAGTTCAAACGATTGAAACAAAAGCGTGGAAACATCACGAGTGGAGGAAAACATAATATAAAACTTTATTCTGCTGACAGATTTCAAGCATACATGATTCAATGGAAAACGAATGGACGTGATGTATGTCCATATATCTATAACTTTTGAGGCAGTGGTATATAACAATCATTATGCAGGTTTTTTTGCATATTATCATTATCGCCAGTTGAAAACAAAAAGGAAGGAAAAACTGCTGTAGATTAATTGACTTTTAGTCTTCTTCCATCTTATCATAATAATCTTCTTTTCTCGTACATTATGACGAGGAAAAGCTGTGACTGATACGACGATGACATTTGTATGCGTGGGAGGTAACAGCGAAAGAGAATTGACACAGAAAAAAAAGTTTCTTCGAGTCGTTCCGCAGCTTTACTGCGTCTCATCACAATTCTTTTCCAATGCCTTATTAATGTCTCTTCATAATGAAGGCATTGATGCTACTGCTGCTTTTTATACTCTCCGCACTTTCTTCATTTTAGATCATGCACTTATATACCAAATGAACAAGCAGAAAGCAAAAAATACCAATTCCTTTCGAGTGGGAGTGAAATTTGCCTCCAAAATAGGCATACCCTTTAGTCTTGCCAATTTAGTCCGTTAGAGCCCTTTAAAAAATTCCCTCAGTTGAAATCAATTCTTATCAATAGAATGGGTATTCCCCGTGTGTGTGTGTGTGTGTGTGTGTGTGGAAAATTACTAAATATTCTGCAAACGAAGAACATACTCAGTACAATTAGCAGGAGGGAAATCAGAGCAAACAGCGAACATTATATCAAGACTAGTTTTCTAAAAAGTAAGTATGCCAGGCGGAAGGAAGTCCCAGCGGTTTCCCCCATTACCCTGCACTGCTGCTCCTACTGCTGCAAATAATAAAAAGAGCAACAGCACTACTGCGAACTTTTGCACACAAAACACATACCACATTTTTTGTGATGTGGATTGTGTGTGAGTGTGCATATATGCATGCATGCTTTGCACATTTTATTGTGTATTAAAAATGGCAACCACCACGACTAAAAGCATGCAAAAAGCGAGAGCGTCGCTCTTTTCTTCTTGTAGAAAAACAAGCTTATGACTACTTACTTCTTGCGGTTCGGTTTTATTATGAGAGAGCTCAACTTTTTAAGTCACTCTTCTCTTCTATGTGCTAATACACATTACACACCACCACACCACGACTGTGAAGTTTAACGCATTGCAGTTGAGTGTGTGTGTGTGTGTGTTGTTATTATTAGAGAAGAAGTACATGTGTGTGACAAGGAATACAAAGGACGGCAAATGAACCTTGTAAGCCTGAGCTCACCAGAAAATAATACACAATAATAAAAGTGACTTCCATCCACGAAACAAATAAATAATGCATTAATGTGTCACATATAGTGAAACTCCACCACACACACCAATACAGAAACATGATCGAAATTTTTTTACAGTGTAATTTAGTCTTTTCTAACATTGTCAAGGGCTTTTGTTACAACTTTTGAATTAAAGGGTGGAAAAAGCTTTCCTTTGCATTTCTGCTTCCCGTTGCTCATATATGCTCATCATACATACGAGAGCCGACCCTAATGCAGGGTTCATGCAGACTCATAAATACACTCACTTTTCAAATGGCTAATGCTTCACATGACTATAATTGATGACAGTGCAAATGATGACAGTCTTAAATAAGTCAGGATGATGATCAAGAGGTTGACTTTCAACTTGAATGAGAGAAGAGAGAGGACGATGAAAAGGGGTACTTTTTTCCACACAAAATGGGAATCTCACTCACAAACAATGTCAATGTTTTAATATGCATTTGATGCTGATGACGCCTGTTCTCTAATTCCTCTCTTCACTCTTTCTTGACTTGACTTATCTTTCGGTCGCTCGTCGCCTCAGAAAGAGAGATGCAAAAAAATAACAATAGAACAAACTTGCAAAACTCGAGTGAGTATTTATGGGAGATATGCAATTTGTATGAGAATAATATACATGTTCGTGCTGAAAAACAAGCCAACCATATTATTCTTGTTATTATGTTGATTTTTGTAATTTATAGTGGATATGTTGCTAATTGCGGTGAACTATAAGTCTATATATGTATGTACATAGTGCATATTATATTAATTTTCTTAACTGTCATTACGAGAACTATCACACACTACTGGGCATTTTGTTTTTCTAAGTCGGTATACGAAGGCGTAGTACAAGAGGAAAAAAAGTAGAAAATGTGAACGAGCTTTGTAATCGCCAGCTTATCCTAGCTTTACAGATTTTGCATGGGATTTTTGCGACAAGGCTGCTTCCACTCTAACTTTGTGACTTTATTCATAAGCACACAATAAACTATACTCATGTCACTTTTTGTCTACATTTTAGTTTGCTGCTTCCCTAATTTCTCCCATGTTTCCGTAAAACAGACTGTAGTAATGTGGTAGTATGATGTTGTGAACAACATTTGGGATATGAAGACAAAACTCATCATCATCATCATCATCACCAACCATCAAAGTCAACCGCTTCATATTAGTCCCATTCATTAAGTAAAAGGTACTGCTCTTTTGTGTTAAGGCAGTCATTTCATTGCCTTAATAAATATTTGAAAAAAATCGGAGCGTTGTGCGCAATGGGAACTCCGAATCTATACTTCAGTTCGGACTAAAACGAGTTTATGCAGCCATGAGAAAACTTTGCGAAGCAAATTCGTTGTGTTTTTGTGGAAATTGTGTCGCCAAATTTTCGGCATCGATCCTGTGGCAAAATTATAGTATTACAGTTATTGTGAAATAATTACAAAAGTCATCGTAAACCTTGCTCCAGCAGTGTCTGACAATAAACTTAATCTTCAGATCGTGTAATGAAAAAGGATCAAAGCGGAACTGGAATGAGGATCTGCAAAGAATAATGCAAATATCACGTTTGGTGCCCATATGTCCCACTTTCTTTCATGAGAGGAAATACCCTGTGTGTTACTAAGCTTCAAAGTAGTTACTGACTCCCGAGAGCAGAGACTTTAAAGTTAACACAGAGCTAATGAGCTTGGAAGTTTGAGGATCTCGTGCTTTACACAAACACAAATTTCCGTTTGCTGCTAAATAAAGGCGCAAAAAGCGTTATATATATAGTCTATTGTACTAGTCAGACCTGGTCGTGAGAAAGCCAAAGGGGGAAACTTTTCTCGGGAATCATGCTGACAACAACAATCCTGTCGTTTTTCCGTGGAGGTCGAAATCTAACTAGGATTTCACTCGGCTATTGCATCATATTTAATTATGCGCTTCTCTGTTTTGGTCACTACATGCCAATGGGGGAAGCTAAATCTATGAACTTTATTTGCAAAGTTGAAGGTGAGTTATTATTACGTGAGCATTGTAAAAGATGCACTCGACATTTTAATAAATTTCACTTTATGTATTAAATGGTTAAGGCGTGCATTTTGGTATATCAATTCGAACAAGACTCGTAAACTTATTAAGAAAATATTCTATTTTCAAAACTTCAAGTTAATGAAAAGGGTTAAACTCATTAACTTTTAGTCAAATACTGAGAGAATATGATTTCACAGTCAAAAAATATCTCAATTACAGACGCAGACTTAGACAACTGCATGCACAGCTTCAAGCCACATCCTAAACAAAGGGCTGGCTCTGCTAAATCCGAAGGTAAGTAATTGTTTTATTTTATTGTTCCCGTTCCCAAAGGAAGGAAACATGAATGAAGGACATTTGAGTTGAGGGAGAGACAATATTAAATTTTGCAAGTTGCTAAAACCCTTTCAATAAACTTGTTGAAAAGTGTCTCCTCAAAGGAAAAGGAATGGTTGACAGAGGCACACTTTCCATTATTCTATGTGGGGTTTCCAGCATTTGATAAAAAAAAGTTGGGACAAGTTTACACAAACTTGGAAAAAGTTTCCATCCTTCGCACATATTTTTCACTGAGTGGTCACAGACATAAGATTGTCGTATAGAATATTCTTATACTGAAATATAACGTCTTTTATAACTTTGTGATGCAGAGTGTAACGTTAAGTTTGCACGTATCGTTAAAACTTTAATGCACATTTTTATAAAGACACTGATCGTGAGTGCGTGGAATCGGCACACCATGTACATCCCCATCATCGTATCGTTTCGCTAAGTAAAAGGGGCACTTTTTTCTGTTGATGCATTGTGGGAAATCAAAGAGTCAGTTGGGAAAAGGTTTGACTGACTCGTAAAGAATGGGAAAAAGACAAGAACTGAAGAATGGGGGAAAGTTTGCAAAAGAGGTTTCCACTTCTCTGGAGAAATCAATGCGCAATGCAATAGTAGACCACAAATCTACTAAGGATATAGTACATACATGTCTGAATGAGTTGTGAGAAGAAAGTGGGGAGAGAAGTACGAGTGCTCTATATATCGTATATCTATATATATACTATTGTTTTGTATCTATTTTTGGTATTCAGACTCCATTTTTTGGTACGAAAATGCTCAATCATCGCTCAGGAAAAAGGTTGGGACCGAGACAAAAATTGAAAAGCTAGCGAAAAATGTGATTTTCTTTCTTGGTGATGGGATGAGTGTACCGACGATCACAGCTGCCAGAATTCTTAAAGGACAACTGGAAGGCAAGACTTTTGGTGAAGAGGCCGAGCTCAACTTTGAAAAATTTCCGAATGTCGCTATTGCCAAGGTTGGTGCTTCAAACATTTCGTCCACTTTTTTATTCTTCCCGTTTCCACTATTCTGCTCTTTATTCTGCTTTTGTTAATGTTAAGAGAGAAACTGATTCAGTACTTGCATTTTTCTACATGCATGTGACAATGACAATAATGCTTTTATGTACTTTCATCTTTGACTGTATTTTCTCCTACATTCTTCCTTCCAACAAAACTTTTAACCAGTTGATGTTGGTGTTAACATCGATTTGTATGTACCTATTCAGGTTTAGCAGGAATCTTTTTGTTTTCAGTTTATTCAAATCAAAAGTTGACAAGTTTCCACATTTACATATCTTTTCGTGTTATGCTTACTTAATATAACTTGAGTTCACTAATCTCAAAGTCAGTAGCTCAACTCAACGGTTGGCCAGAGTTCCAAGTGCGCATTGCCCCATTCGTTACGCTAGAGCTATAGGATATACTTAAGTCACTAAAAGAGAGTGACTAAGGGTTCACAAAAAGGTTGAAAAGCAAAAAAAATTACTGACTTCCTGAATGCCTAAATGTGGAAATGCAAAATAACAAGAAACATCCGCTTCAGCTCACCCGGTTTTCCGTCCCTTAAAAATGTCAAGGGATGGAAACCTATCGCTTACTATGTAGATTCGAGAGAGAAACTTGAAAAGTGTAATAAATTTCCACTTTGCCAAAAAAGCAGATTCACCTCGCCCCTTCTCCTCTTTTTGGAGATTGAGGAATTAACATCAAGTGGCTGACTTCTTTCCTGCATAATGTACTAGAAGCAATTGAATCAACTCCGGATATACAGTCACTTAATAGCCATCGCATGTGTACTCATGAGAATTGTATAATACGATGAAGCCTTCCTGCTCTCTCTCTCTCTTCTTTTCTCTTTCTCGTTTACCGAAATGTTTATGCGAAGTTCAATGGACATTTTCTCCGCTTCAAGTATTTCCCCATTTTCTAACAGCATCTTTCCATTTTCCATATATTTTTCTCTTGCAGACCTTTTGTATGGACAGTCAAGTTGCTGATTCAGCCTGCTCAGCTACCGCCTATCTATCAGGAACTTTAGGTAACGAAAATGACCTTTACGACAACTTTTTGTGAGAAGAATACAACGACAGCGAAAAAATTAATGTGGGATGCTATATGATATTTTCAATGCGATATATGGGAGCCTGCAGGCAAACCAACCATTAGCAAGATTTCTCGTATAAAATTTCAAATGCTCATGAAGGATATCCAATGTACTCAATATAATATAATGCTTACGATTCCACTTGGAGATATGATACTTGATGTCAATCAGCAGAAGGCACAAAAAATGTGACGGAATAAGTTGTGTAATTTTCTGACGAAAGCATTTTTTCCAATGGTCCAGGAAACATTGCGACGGTTGGAGTGACATCAAAAGTATCCTTTCGCGACTGTCGCAGCCAGATGAATAAAACGAATCATGCAACAAGCGTGCTCGCCTGGGCTCAGGTAAGGTTTCACAAAGAGCAAAAAGCCACCTTCTCTACCAATATTGCTCATTTTCCGCTAAAAGCCTCCCACAAAAAATTGTTATTTTCCTTTACGCACATCTTTCATCGTCAATGGCACGCCTGTTGATAGAGATGTCATCAATGACGATGATTAAAATCTTGAGAGAATTTGTGTGTATACTTTTTTAATATTCTGTATGAATATGCAGGCAAGGGGAATGTCAACTGGAATAATTACAACAACTCGCGTCACTCATGCTAGCCCAGCTGGAGCTTACGCGAGCATTGCGGATCGGTACGTGTTATCTTCAATAATACATCATCATACATATTATATTTACCGTCGTATACAAAAATAGCTCGATCAGATCACACCACTATCCACACAAAAAATCCGTATTTTGACAACGTTTTTTTCCCGAATGCGTGGAATCCCAACTTTGTATTAGTATGGCAAAAAGTACAAAAGCAATTTTCTTCATTTCTCCGTTACTTTCTTCCCTAGAGACTGGGAGAATGATAGGATGATAAGGGACGCCGGAGAAAATCCTGACCGTTGTGATGACATAGCTGAGCAACTCATTCTCGGGGATGTCGGCAAACATTTGAATGTAAGGGGAAGCACTTTACTATTTCTTCTCCTAGATATATTTTATGCATACGTCTTTTGCATACATCTTCTATCCAAGTGGTGAAGTATGGCGATGATGGTGATGGTGATAGGATGAGAAATACTTCTTGCTTTGTGATTTCGTTGACGAAGATGTGCATGGATTGTAGGATTGTAATTCTCCGTTCGTATAACTTTTTTTGGATGTGTGGCAGTTGTCACAAGTATCAAATACGTTTCCTAAGTTTTACAATCTGTGTGATATAATGTTATATGATGCATGCAAATACTGGGCGTTCATGGTTTGCGAGTCCAGGAAGAGTGGAGGGATATGAACTCAATCTACATTTTGCATTTTCCGTTGTGAACAAAAAAAATTGCTCCCTTTGCACCTCATCACCGTATTACTACGAGAGCCACTATGCCTTCTGTCACTCTGAAATATGCACATCGTTCCTTCTCTCTGTGGAGTATCTGTACAGTTCTCCTTCTCCCAAAATAGTAGTAGTATTCTATCTTATATTCCCTTCCTGATGTACTCTAGGTTATCCTTGGTGGAGGTCGACGTGAGCTGATGCCAGTAACTGTGAGAGATGTGGAATCAAACCAACCAGGTCGACGGATGGATGGGAAGAATCTCATTCAATCTTGGTTGAAAACCAAGAAGAATCCAAAAGCTGCCAAATACGTCTGGAACAAGCAACAACTCTTCAATGTCAATGCGAGCGAGACGGATTATTTGCTCGGTAAGTGAGTGACTGATACTAGACTGTCAATACTTTTTGGGCAAGACATATACTTCGCTAGAAAAAGAAATAAGACAGACAAACAACCATATATATACTTCTATATTTATCTCCTTCTGATTCCATTACATTCATCATCTTTTTTTCGTGTACAACTTCGTTTATTACGGTATTTGGCACAATCCCTCTATCCCAAGTGTCAATTCCCGCATTACCAACAATAATAAAAAAACCTCGTAGACATAATACACTTTTGATGGTATAGTAGGGCCATAATGCATTTTTTTGGGGGACATATATATTTTTAATAGAATGAAATTCACACACGTTATTATTACATATATATAGGAATTCCGAGAAATGCGTCATAATTCTGAGAGAGGGGAAGAGCCTGCTGAGCATTATATTATATACTCGCATTGTCGCGATGAGAGAAGAATGGGCGCGCCGTCATAAAAGGATGAACTCCTTTCAAAAAATGGTTTCCCAATTTAGCAACACTAGCTTATCATGTATTTTACTTTTGTCCTGGGAAAAGAAAAGTAGCACTTTCTCCCTCTCCCCGATCCTACTTATTTTCCCATATATTAAGAAGCATTTTGGTGTAACGGTATAAATGCTTTGGGTAATACGCCACCCAAGACCCAAGTCATAAATATATATTTTCAGCCCTTCTAGAGGAATGGGTGTTGGTGTTGTTGACATACAAGTAGGTAAATATATTTGTTATGGGCATATAATATGTAGGTATATTTTATTAATTTATATCACCCTCATTTGCACATCATATAATCGTAGGAGCTTGCAAGAGGAGAGATGATGATAATGATTTTACTCACAGTCTGATATTCTTCTGCTTTAATGTATGCACAGGGTTATTTAGCTACGACCACATGGACTACGTCACCGATGCGGATGCGAATGCTGATCCGAGCTTACCAGAAATGACAAAAGTTGCTATTGATATCTTGAGCAAGAATCCTAATGGCTTTTTCTTGTTCATCGAAGGTACGTATTATATGTCTTTACCAAGGGAGAGAGAGAACGTGTTTACAGCACGTATCATTCTAACTCTTTCCCCATCATTATCAACTTGTTATCTTGAAAGTTACCCTTCTTGATGGTAGATACTTAAGTACCCTTATTACAGGGCTCGTGCTAACAACGTATATTTCTCCAATACACAAGGAATATGAGCGTTTATATGTTTTAGATATGTACCTTGCGCAATGTGCATTGTTAACTTAAGTCTCCTTCTCTCTTTCTCTCTCGTTTTAACGAAGTGAGCTGAATGTCAATGGTATTATGTTAAAAGTTGATTGCATCAATCTCCTGTTGAAGGAGAAAACGCACTCACTTTCACAATTCCTAGAAATTCCTAGAATGAACATCAAAGACTTCTCTTGTAGATTGCTGAACAGATTGATCATGTAACTCGAGAGAGGGAGAGAGAGAGGGACAGGATAAAAATTTGCAAATAGATTGCCACTTTAGAATTTATAATACCTAATACCAATTACGGACGTATAGTTGTAGTCTACAGAGTACAATAATTTTATACAATTTGTCTTTTCAACCATGACTAATTTGTTTCCCTATTTGCTTGTATTCCCATTTTCCCCTTCAAAATGGCTCGAAAATTGCTCGTGTGACCTTAATCTACCCTCTCTGGATTGGATATATAGGCGGGAGGTAAATCCAGTTTTTATCTAGTTTTCAAAAGTGAATTCGAATATCAACTTTTCTGCAAAAAAAAAGTTTTCACGCTCACATAACACATGGATATTATGTACATATATGTATATTGCTCTTGCTAATGTAATTATATACAGGATAGATCATGCTCATCATTCAACGAAAGCTCAAAAGGCTCTCGTCGAGACGATCTCGATGGATGCGGCAGTCTCGACAGCAATGGAACTAACTTCTGAACAGGACACACTCATCGTCGTCACTGCAGATCATTCTCACGTAAGATGATTATATGTTCATTGAATTGTGCATTATATTTCCCTGATACAATCTTGCAACGACCTTGCTTGTGAGAATTTTGCTCCCATCGTTAAACGCAATCCTCTTCTCTCTGATAAAATGGACTTTTCTCGATATGCATGGTTGCCCTTGCAATAGTTATGCTGGGAGAGCATATATAGCTCCTACATTTTGTACTTTTGCAACCTTCGTCGTATGCATATCATTATTGTGCCCTTACGGTACTTAACTCCGTCCATTCTCGAGAATGATTGCCTATTCGTCTAATTATTTCATGGAATAGAATAATAATAATTTTCTCTTTTCCCTCTATTCATCTCTTTTCACTCCATCCACATCCCTCCTCTTTCTCTCTCTCTCTTCCTGCCTTACTCCCTTTTTCCGTGTGTTTGTGTGTTGTGTGTAGGTAATGACAATAAGTGGGTATCCACAAAGAGGCAATCCAATTTTGGGCTTCGCAGGCATTTCAGATGTGGATGACCTGCCGTACACAACGCTTAGTTACGCTAATGGGCCAGGCTACAAGCATCCAGTGGAAAATGGCGAGCGTTATGACCTTACCGATGACCACTTAGGTGAGTTCCTCTCCCATTCCCATCATCATTCCTTTTTTTAGCTACTTCACGTGCTTTTTTCATGATCCAACCAAAAGCTTCTTGCTCCAACTGTGCGTAACGGCTCGCAGAGCAGCGGAGAAATGGGACTTTTTTGGTTACTGTTACGAGTGGAGAAAAAAAATAGTTTCCTCTGTTAGGAAAACGCAATATAAACCAAATGACACAACAATATTGTAAAATGAACATGGTGAACACAAGGATCAATTTCTGTTTTCCTGAGTTGGCAGTAGTAGGTACATTCGTATAATATATTTTTGAGCAAATGTCCAAAAACTCTCTCTCTATATATATGGTATTATTACTGTAGGTAGATTAACCAGTGAAAGAATATTACGATCATTATCAAAGTTGACTGCGCCCTGTTATTATTAGTTCGTCTTGTAGACGGCCATGGTGTTGTTGTTAGTGAAAAACCGTGTGCTCCATATATATATGTTGCCCTTCATCCATAAACTTATGCTTGTATCCTCACTTCCTTTTTTATCCTCAATCCTCCAAATGAGCACGGGAAAAGCGGCAGTGGAGAATGAAAGACACTTGAAAGTATCTCTCCAGAGACTCAGAAAACACTCAGAGACAACTTTCTCGAATGATACACAACATATACACAATACGGCTTATACGTTTTCTCTCTTTCTCTCTCAGGATACGGGGTATCTCGAACAGTCACCTTTTTTTCAACAATACTTATCCAGCTACAGAGAGAGAGAGAGAAAAGTTGTGAGTGAGTCGCGAAGAGTGTTAGAAATAGTTACACAAGAAAGGAAATACGAGAGAAAAAAGTAATAATACAAGTGTGGTGAAGAAGAACGCAATAGAATCACTTACCGGAACGGCAGTTTATTTAATTACGTAAAAAAATGTGGACATTCCCATTTACCTCTATTGCGGCAAATAAATAATCCACACTTTCACCCGTTCGTCTCGTCGAGTTGCGGAAATGTATATCTGATCCTTTTTATAGAATCTTATTCTCGTCTCCCCAAATCTCATTTCAACTCTCTTTCTATTTTGGGTGCACATGATGCACAGACCATCCAGATTATACGCAGATGACAGGACTCCCATTGCTATCAGAAACACATGGAGGAGATGATGTGCCCATTTATTCAAGAGGGCCGTTTTCTCATCTCCTCACGGGCGTCAACCATCAGTCCATCATTCCCCACGTGATTGCGTACGCAGCCTGTCTAGACCCTCCTGTCAAGGGTCACCTCAAGGGATCACATTGCCCTCCCGAAGTCTACGTTCCGGAGCTACAACAGCAGCAGCAGAGCTCCGCCACGTCATCATCTTCCGTGACGAGTTCATTCGTGGCTCCCCTGCCTCCTGTGGCTAGGTCGTCTATTAAAAGCCGGAGAAAAGCGAGAATATAAAATAACACAAAGGAAGAGACAAATACAATCTTATTTTTTGTTGACTGTTGTAATGTCTAATATAATATCTTGAGTCTAAAAGTCTGTATAATAGATTCATTTGTTTTTTTGAATATATATTTTTTGTTTTGTTAGCCAATCAATATCATTTGTATTGTTGAATAAAAAATACATTTTTTTGTTTCAGCCCATTTGTATCGATCCATTTTAATAAGCCCTTTTTGCTGTTTGGTTTCCCACAAATTTTTATTTTTCTCACATTCTTGCCATCACACACACACCCACACCCTTGTTGCACGTGTGAACTCGAAAAAAAAATCCCATTTGAAATTTATTGATGAGATCACGACTTGTGTGAGCGTGAGAGTTGGGTGGGAAGATACATCGGGGAGGCGACCATGTATATATTTGCATAAAAACCATATTTGCACCGGCAGAGATCGGCAGTCAGATCAAATTGGTAATGTTCACGCGTAGCATGGCATGCCAGGCCAGGGCATTTACATGTTCTCCCCGTAATTTTCGCCGTCGACAAAATAGCGACACGAACAGTGTGTGTTGTGCGCTCCCCTCTTTTCACCCATTTTAATGATAGGGATGCTGCTGATGGTGCATTGTATATGGCACTCCTCGTCTCTAAAATATTGCCCTCGATATATATGCTCTGGTTTGGTTTCCCTTCACGGAACCACATTGGAACTCCGATGGCGTTATTTTGCATTATTCACATTAGAATTATTTTTATATAACTTGCTCTTATCATGAGTATTGTGCAGCCGCCAGTCACCACCACCAACGTATATAGGTACATACATATTTGTTGTCTTTTCTATATTTTTCTCTGTACACAAGTGGGGAAAAAGTTATTTATTTGTGTGTATAATGCGTTTCTGAATGCTGTTGTGTGACACTAGGCTGGAAGTGGAACTGGACGCAGATATGTATCGGTTGGGTGAGATACGGGTCTCATATGTCTCCTTTGTGGAGCACCACCAGCCGTGATGAAAGTCTCGGAAGCATTTTCTGTGAAGAATGTTCATGGGATTTGGTGCGGTTTTCAATATTAAACTAGCTCGACACCGGATGTAAGTCTCACCACCACGAACCATACCAAAAGGGCTTTCTTTGTTGACATTTTTACGGAGGGCGATAGTGACGTCAGTTGAGCACACAAGCAAAACGCAATATTGTACTTCTCCACTCTCCACTAGTTACTTGATTTTGCTTATGCAATGGAATAAGTTTGCTGACAAAGTAATTTACAAATATAACACAACACGCTGCATTCCCTTGCTTGTCCCGTCTCCACACGACAAGTATGTAGCAATGTAGCAGACTAGAGCTAGCAGGTTGTAGGTGCATCCTGGAGAAAGTGCTGCTGTGGTGCTGATAAAGCGCTATAATCAGAGGATAAAGTGACTCCGTGGAAGAATTACATTAGTTTGGTTGGGTAGACTCGTCCCTATGTTATTGTGATTGCCAAAAAGATCTTGACTATGCATACATGTACATTTGCGTTCTGTTACACACCTACACTTTATAATGCTGGTTGGTAGGATATATTCAACGCGAAAGATTAACTGGAGAATTCGCTTTCAAAGTGAAAGCCCTATAACACGATAAGAGGGTTTACGGTAGAAAAGTACGTTTTGAAGTATGCAGTAATGTTTGTGTAGGATAATGTAATTTTAATTCGTTACAAGTTAGCGTATTGACCCGCTCAGAGTCATTTTGAAGTCAACAACTTGTACACTTTAATACTTCTCGTGCGATCAATATAAATGGTGTACTTAGCACGGTTGTACGTAGCTTGAATAATGTATTACATTTAACATTTGAGCAAGTAAGCATATATATTATGTAACAATGTAACTGGAACAGTTTTAAACTCAAATGAAAATCCCGTCCACATAAATCTGCTGGTGCATTGGTGCCGTTCGGAGGGTCCTCGTTAATGATAAAAGTTAACCAGAAATAGAACTGTTTCTGATGTACCCAGTCAAACTACCATGATTTTGTAACCCTTTTGAAAATTGCTTCTCACGCTACGTCAGCAGAGTATTCAGATGGATTTAATCGAATTTACAACAATAAATCACAAATTGGGGCTCGACAAAATTTGATTGCTGTTAAAATTGCATGGTACTAGTTCTTTTAAATAGAAGCTACACATAATTCCTCTATATTTAGAACAAGAGAACAAAAGCGATGAAGAGAAGAAAGCAATTTTCTTGATATCAATGCGGAGTTGGAATAGTAGATTTAAGCCTTTCGAAGAAATTAAGTAGAAGGTGGTTTGGAAAGAATTCATCAGCTTAAGGCGAACCAAGGGAAGAGTCATTTTGGAGAAATGCAGAGAGAACATGATCTGCTCATGAAAGTGAAACGTCATGTTCCACTACATGGATTTCCCCGATATTTTATTGTCGTTTTTACCAGTATGCAAGAAGATATTTGATAGTATATTGGTTCTGATCTGCTTAGCGAGATACAAAATTGAATCAGAACGAGTTCATCATTCAATTCCGTTGGCAGGAAGAAGGAAGAGCATGTTCTATATTTGATGAAAAATGTATCCATCCGTATGAGTAAGAGGTTTCAACATTAAGAACACACAGGGAACTCATGGTTTTCCTTTACCCGGTTTGTGTTCGCTCATGGCATTGTATTGTGCCCAACCAAGACGAGGAAAGATGATGGATCAAAAGTCTCAAGATTTCCATTTATAGCAACATTTGGCTCTATATACCTTACGATATATTAACCTCCATATAATTTTGCGTATTTATGTATTACAAAATGATCTAAATTTGATTTTTGTGTGGTCATATTCATAAAAAACTTGGATTGATTCTCGAATTAGATTGAGAAAATGCTCTCATTGACTACTATTGCTATATTGATATACATATATTGATAATTTGAAATCTGCATGTGTGTACAATGCACAGGAGTCATAGTATAATCATCAACAAACCCGAACTTGAGTGACTACATGACACCTCCGAAACATTTTCTGTGGTAATCTATTCCTTTCGTAGTTTGATATTCTGAAGTGAGTTCTGCTCCGAATATAAGGAAGCTCTGTAGGCTTTATTTTACGCTGTAGGTTGTTGAGTTCAACAAAAGGCGCTATATTTTTCGCATTTCATTTCGACGCAGGTGACCAGAACAAAGTTTCATGAATGAGAACTAGACAAAACAAAATCCTGTGCGTGAAGCTAGCAGCATGAGGAGTCCTCTTTGATTCAGATCTCATCACAAATCTAGACAAATTCCACCATGAAATTAGATTTCACATATAGTGGCGCATATGACATTTTCATACAGTATAGAACACTTTTAGATACAGCGTGTTGCATATATCTATAATCACTGTCAGTTCATGCGAATCCTTTTGGGAAGCTTCGTAACAAAATTTGATGTACATATGTACATACATTATACATACGTACTTGAAATGACATGCACGCAGAGAAACGCCTATAGAACTTCCTTTGATCCCCAGTCTAGAAAATGTCAGAGAGAAGATTACGACGAAGTAGATTAACATCTTCTATAATCTACGCTACTCACATACATCACACATATGGAAATTTTTTCGGTGATGACGGCTCATGTTTCAAAATCGTTTATTACACACAACTTTATTACGACGATGATCCTGCAAGCAAAGTAACTCTGAGAGGATAACCAATTTTTGTAGGTAGGTCGTATAATATTAAATTTTGCATGCAACACCGAACTTTAATCATATTTGTTTAAGCATTTCATTTCGTGGTGATGAGATAAGTAGAGAGTACATACATGCTTGTAATGCAGTTACACTTTACGGATTAAAAGTTAACAAACCATCTTCATATCAAAGTCAAGTCAGTAATCAGTAGTTTATGCCTAAACGTATAAGTGTTTTGTTTTTAAGTCGTAGCTCTCGTCATCCTTTAACCAGCCTCTTGACCGCCTACACAACAAACCTTTGTGAACGCTTAACCTTATTACATTACCTCAAAAGTTGACCCTCGAGCTTATGTACTTACACAACTTGTCGTGTTATTAAAAGCTGACGTGATGAAGACGACGTGGGTACACATTTTTTATGTATGTCAATGGTGGTAAAAAGATTGATGTCATACCTGGGATATACATATTTTAGTATTAAGCTTGCTTTTAAAACAGTCCAGGTGAGCTAATACCCTCAAAGTTTAATGTGGTCTTGATGATGGCTGACTAACAGAGAGAAGCGGATCTAGCCCTTTTCCCTTGCTGAGAATATCCTATTCGCAACCTGAGCCATGTCCATACACATATATTCCCGCTGTAACTACCTGGTATTATGTAGACATAAAGTTTACTTATGAAAGTAAATAAAGCATTAAAACTAGAAAAGCTGGCCAACTTTTTGGATGAAAAGTTGTCTCTCTGTAAGAAGAAATCAATGTCATTACACGCATATAATATACCTCTTTCAGAGAGACACTCTAAAGGATGGAGCGGCACAGCTTTCACCAACTTTTCCAACATTCCTACTCTCGTAGGAATATCTGTGACAACTTTCTACTTTAAATGTAAAACCATCAAAAAAATGCGGCATTAATTCATCCACGAGATATAAGCCGCATAATATAACATAACGTCTTTCAACGATCATCCTACGATTTAAAGCCGCCATATATTATAATCATGCTACCAGTTT
Source organism: Heteromurus nitidus (assembly GCA_034687055.1). Classification (NCBI taxonomy): domain Eukaryota; kingdom Metazoa; phylum Arthropoda; class Collembola; order Entomobryomorpha; family Entomobryidae; genus Heteromurus; species Heteromurus nitidus. The sequence continues at coordinate 77,962 of JAQFZW010000002.1, read as the reverse complement.
TTTCTTGCTAGCGCTGAACTATATTTACTTTTTTGCAACTTCAAAACATATTCTATGTCTTGCTCTCCTTAACTTCACAAACCTTCTTTTTGTTTTGAGTTCATTTTATGCCCAGTTAATGACCAAGAATGGAAGTTAGTCATGCAGAGGAGGAACAAATTATGGCAGTGACTGACTGGCTCAGTTTGGAGAATAAACTTTATGAAAATTGTCTACAAGCTCTAGTTAAAACTCATCTGACGAAGTTGGATGGCGAGTTGTTGTGTTATTGTGCCGCTACTGCCGCAGTGTTATAGGTGTGATGTGATATATACTGTGACTCGGAGAGAAGTACTTCTTAGAAGGAATGGTGAATGGGAAGCTGTTCTTCAATTGGAAGGCAAGATTGCGTATCCCCTTGAGTAATGAGTGTAATTATGTACACGGACTAGATGAAAAGAATGTTCGGGGTTTTTAAGACGTATTATTATTTTTTCGTATCAAGCTCCCCGACGAGGATCCCTCCTCATCCTTTTCAAAAAGCACACAAAACTTTCATATTCATAACGTAAATTTTAAACAGAATTTCTTGTTGGATGCATGTCATGGTGGGCTTTATGCTTTGCTCCCGTCGTCAAATAAGAAAACCGAGGCTATGAGTTACACTACTAAAAATATATGAATTTCTTTCTCCTTCCTTCATAAATATGACTCTTCATTACTTTTACAGTTCTCTCTCTTTTTTCTAGTGTTCTTCTGAGCTTAATTCTCATCTGCATCTGTTGTCTGTGTGTTCTTTTGTTTACTCAAATTAGAAAACAAATTGCTCTTTCATTCATTTTATGGTGAGGAGGGAGAACAGATATACACAAGATCATTCATATATGTATATGAATTTGAGAAGTTGCTGGGAAAAGCTGGACTTTTCCCTGTTTTTGAGCCTGGAAGCTGGGAAATGTGCGTACGAGTATTTAAGCTCAACTCAGACTCAGCATAATAACTGCCATACTCAAATAATTGGGAACGAGCAAAGTTTAAAATTGCTTGCATAAGATTAATAAGCAAAATGAGTTTGTAAAGGCCTGGAAGCAAATCCTGGGAAAGCTTTAACTACTACACCAGGGATAATCAATGTAAGCATTATTACGACGCGGAGAAAGGCAACAAAATAAGTGCCTCGGGCAAGGATGTGGTGGATGCTATAAAATACGGTAAAAAGGTAAGCAAGTTGCTGGGAGGAAGGAGATGATGTGATGTTTATTCTCTTCCTTCTCCTTATTACTATAAATACACATGCCAATCATCCATTTCGACGTTCCGTAGAGAAGATAGAATTACATACAGAATTCATTCGTACCGATGAAAATTTCCAGAGTATTCCTATTCTTGTGCTCAATTCAATACTCCTGGATTTCAAATGTGAAATTCAATAATTAACGATGGCGTCTATAATGCTTCAGTTTTGAAAGAACCTTGAACCACTCTTTTACAGAGGCGTACATCTTTCATGAATATACATACACATATTTACACGTAACACGTGCAAAATATTTTTATGCATTACATTTTTTCTTCGTATAATCGAAATCAAGGATATGGCATGTCTTTGTCTTCGCTCACTCCTCCAAGCATCCTTTTCCATTTCAACCCAATCAATATTATGTACGCGTATTAGATTGGAAGTCAATTTTTAATATCGGTACACATGCACACAATCCATAATTTTACAAGTGGCATACATATGCGGTTGTGTATATATCCGTTGATTTGGTATGTGTGCAGGTTTCATGTGTGTTGGTATTTCACATTTCAAAACCAATTTTGTCTCGGAGCCATAAAGAACTCGGATTCGGTGACAGTGATGATGATGAAGTTCAAGGAAATAGGATGCTTGACTTTGGTGTGGTCGTCTTGTTTGCTGTTCAGCCTGCTGCATAACTTATAACTTACAAGATTATACTTGTGTTAAACGTGGTCTCTCTACTTTCGTACCCAAACGAAACCACCACTGTTCCCTGTATAGCCTTAAAAAAAGATGTACATATATCGTACATAAAAGATGTATTAGATTATTAAAGCATAAGCATTGTGCCTTAACGCTGCTTTCACTCTCTCTCTCACTCAGTTCGTTGGCCCGACCACATTTCTACACTGAAAACTAACCATAGACAGAGGCAGGCAGAGGAAACCCAATATTCCTTCAATCTTCCCTTTTAACTAACAAGGTGGTAAAGTGAGCTAACAGGAAAAAGCCACAATTCTATTTCCGATACTCCATCCTCCTCGGGAGAAACTTCTCAAATATTTTACTTTTTAGTAGCGAGTCCTTGAGTCACTCAACTTTTAAGCTGACAATCAACGTGTGGACTTGGGTCACACCAGAACTAGTATCAAATTAAAGAGGTTATCGATCACTACATCTTTAAGCCTATTCGTGATTCGACAAGAATGTTCATAGTTCATATACAAAAGAGGCACACATTTTCCATATTTTCTCCAGTAACTATATGCGCTCTGTCTCAAGATGATGGGACACCCTTTCAGATTTGTCTTTGGCGATGGAGAGATCAAAACTTGACACCTTCGCAAACAAATCCAAAGATTCGCTTCGCATCGAGAGAAATCTAACTCTGTCTACACAAGGCTAACCACCTTTTCCTTTGGTGGTTTTCAATCCTCATATATGTCACAAGTCACAACACATACGATTACGTGTCACATATATAAGAAGCTTTAGAGTGTACATATTTGTACACTTTGCCTGTGACAGTGCCTCTCTGCTATAAATTTCCCTGTGTTCTGACATCAAACTTCATTTGCTCCTTTTTGGTTTGAATAACTTCCTTCGAAAAGGAGCTAGCATGCACAATGTTGTCGCATTTCATATTCTAAAACATGTTCCGTAATAAAAAAAATCGCCCATGAAGTGACAGCGCGCCGCTGCTCTCTGTTGTCTTTGCAGTTATAAGTAGGCTTCTGAGTAACATCGACAATTCCAGGAATGCTTTCGTGCTGGTTAAGGCTAACTGGCTACTAACAATACCTTTTCACTATAAATTATAAAATAGGTATAAATCATTGCAAAATTCCCGTTGCACACAAGTTTCAGTTTCTCGTCGCGAGAGCATTTACAATTCCGTTCAGCTAGCTTGAATAAACCTACATGTGACGAACCACAGTGAAATGATGGGCGCCCTTCTCCACTTGAGAAAGTTGCACAAACTCGAGAAATTCTGGAGAAACAATATTTAGTCTTTGAAGTCGACAAGAAAATCGTGGCATTGGCTCTCTCTCTCCCTTTCTCTCTTTTCATGTTCATGGCAGTCCTTTCTTTGCCATTACTTTGTGTCAAAATGCAAGCATACAGGGTGAAAACGGTATAAAAGAGGTGATAAAGAAGTGAATACAGTGGGAGTAGCCATACTACTCTGCCACAAGTATAAAACCAATTCAAATACTCGGAGAAAGTTTCAAGTCCACAGATCGTGCAAAGCATGCTCCTCCGCTCTCTCCTCTTACACACACATTCTCTCTCTAAATCTTCAGAAATCTATCTTCGAAGCACATAGATGACATGTGTTTTTGTCTGAGCGAGTCCACACGTAAAATTTATATTGCTGCCAAAAGCGCACGTAAAGTAGAGCCAGACCCACACACACGCTAGCACGAGGAGAGGACTTAAATGCAAAAGATGTTTGCACCCGTGAAATCCAACCAAAAGAGTTCAATACTTCAATATATTTGTTCTTCTCCGCAAATCCCCATAATGCTACATGGGAACTCGTCAAAGTCTTCTTCTCTCGAAAAACTCTTGGTTTTGGGTTGAAACGCGAGGGTGAAAGCCTAGCACGACTTCATTCGTGTCTCTGTGAATTCTCTCTAAATTATAGCTAAATAAGTGCATGCATGTTAATATACCTGTGGTGAGATGAAGAGTATAGCAATGCTCTTCTTATATGCGTGTCGGTCGCGGTAATATTTGTTGGGATACTTTTTTTAGCCGGCATGCTGACTTCTGCCTTACTGAGCAACTGACTGACTCTGAGTGAGAGAGAGAGAGTCAAGGAGTTTTTGAGTGTGCAAGTGAGAAGAGGGGAACGAAAGGTTTAAATAAACCGACAACTCATCACGTTCGATTCTCTATAATGCCACCAGCACAATTCCTCCTTTTCCAGGAAGGACGCAAGCAAGGAGCACTGCAACACAACTGTCTTGTTTATACAGTGGATAAATATTATCGTATAGGGATGATCATGTTCCGCTACATCATGTTGCTCTTTGCAAAAATTTTTACTTTCTCCGCAATGTCTCGCCCTTTATACAATACAATATATTGCGTCCCCTTTTATTTCATTTTCTAAATAGCAATGCTAAGGATGGGTTTGATGTTAGTAGGCTTACAATTGTGAAGGGAATCCACTTTCGCCGCCGGCACTTTTATCCAAATGCAACCCATTGTTCGCTGCATACATCTACATACATTGACCTGGCGATACATACATATGCTTACGTATATATTGATGTCAGTTCTCTGTCTAGTCGCAACGAATTTCAAATTATTTCCTGCCAGACGTTTTCATTTCCTTTGAACAATCTGGGTTATGGAGTTGATGTACTCGGGGCTGGTATTACTTGTTATTCCAAGAGTTACATAAGACCTCAAACCAGGTAAGATTTCTCCATTTTATTCTATTTCTCGAGGACAAAATGAAATGACATAAGCAGCAAAATTCATGCAAAAAAAATTGTGTATTCCAAAGAGATTCTCCGGACACTACAAAGTAAATATTATAGGAATGATGTAACATCTTTCGTTCCGAATGTCACGTTTGCATTAGCTGATTGCTGACAATGCGTTGGGATCATGCATAAAATATTTGTCACACTGATAAATTCAACATGGCCATATATCATCATAAAATGTGCCCTTACGCAAAAGTACTTCAAAAACTTTTAGATGTTTCAATGTCAGCGAGCATCATCAAGGTAGAAGTTCAGAAGGTCAACATGTTCACATTACGCTTTGATAGCTACTCTCACCTACACACTTTTTCCTTGACCTTGCAAAATGTAAAAAAAAGTCAGAGAAAGCGAAACGAGCTGCTTGCACAACTGCCACTGAATGGTGATTCCATAATTTATAGCTGGAAAATGTATAAACTTATATAAAGTACATATTATATGTGTAAAAGTTTCACAAGTATTATGTTAAACTAAATACGATGAAAAATTGTTTTTCTCATTTTTGACTTTCTGTCTTTTTAATAAATTTCTATTTCGCATAAGATTTTCCTTGAACATCGAATGGTCGTACTACTTTATCAGTAGTTTTGCTCAATAATTATGAAGAACTCTGGTCGCATATCCCTCAACGCATGCTAGTGTACACTGTTCATAAATTATTATGTCGAAAATTTGTGAATCTTTCATGTGAAAGTTTATCATCAAAAAATAGAAGTGAGTGGGTCGCCAGGAAAGAAAGCGATTAGTTTTAAATATGTCCTAATAACTCCTTAGAGAGTTTCGTCTTATTCTATGAATTGGAAACGCTAGTAAAATAAAATATATTCCGAAGATGATTCATTACTTGCTCAAGACAGGTTTCCATTCTCGTACTAATTTGTGTCAACCCTTGCACAGATGTTACTCATTCCAAATGCTGAGAAATATGAGCTGGAATAAAATAATAAATATCGATCGAATCTTTGTAAAAAAAATATGCTGACTCGAATAACAAACGACAGTTTGTCGCTTCTTTCCAAGTAAAGTGTATTTTTACCATTCATAAGTAACGTAACATTATTACTTTTTTCCTTTCTCTGGAAACGAGATGGAGTAGATTGGAGTTGGAGAGAGAGAAAAAAGTTATTCATTTGAAGTGAGTGCGTTGAAGGTTGCTGATAAGATTAAATTTTGAGTCGCTCGGTTCGATGCGGAAGACTGATTTCATTTTTCTAATTCAATTTGAATACGTAGTACAAGCATTTTGTACAGCAGTATTCATTACGTGTGTTATGAATGACGTGTGTTCATATGAAAGACGGTTTCTCTCCAAAATTTATTACATGTCATGAATATTGGGTGAAAGTCAATCTTAATTAGTTGGAAGGATTGTTGGCTTGTGGCATTCGCCGACAATGTCTTTCACATTGTGCACACGAGGCTAATCCGATATGCAAATGAAATTGAAATCATATGTTTACAACTTAACACAAGCATTAATATTCCATGTTATGTGGGCTCACGTATTTTAGGTACAACGAGAGAACAGGTTTAAACATGTGGAATAATTTTAGCTCATGGATCGGCTCATAGCTAGAAGCAGGCTTTGTATTGGTTTTGGTAAAGAGGCCCTACTTGGATCGAGAAATGTTTTTAAACAATCCGTTGATTAAAAATATTTCTACACAAAGTAACAATTTAAAAAAAATCAGATTTGCTGCTTCTCTTTGTCGAATCTTTATTCCAGATTCCAGCAACCAGTTTGATGTGCTGCACAATTTTTCCAGCAGTCAAGAAAGAAGGAAGGAATTGGGGGAACTTGCGAATATCCGGAAAAGCAAAGAAATGTTTGCTATTCATTGCACGATCTCATGTTCGTCTTAAACTATATGCCTGAGAAAATCGGTGGAATGTAAGTACTTTGTGATGTATTAGTTTTCCCGGTGATACATGAAGTGCATGCGGAGCAGTTGTTGCAGTTAGCAGAGAACATTATGGTACATTTATCATATTGTAGATCAGGGGAAAGGCTAAGATTTTTTTGTATAGAATTCAGAGAGAATTTCCTTTGCGATGTCCATGTGCGCGCATTCAACATTACAATACATAATATATCATCATCAAGAGGAAGAAAGTAAGAAACACAACAAGAAAATGACAGGGAAAGAGACTTCCCCACATTCAATGACGTCAATAGAAAGATGTGAATATGGTGAAAGCGTTTAAATGCATTTATTCCAATGTAGAGCGTAGGTATGTACGTATGAATGTGCACAGATATAAGTTGTAAGTTGCAGATATATGCGTGCCCAAGAAGTGAGTAACAAATTTGACGATGAAAGTAAGATGAATGTGCGTATTCCACAGGGTTGAAGAAGTATAATACGTACGGGAATAATGTGTAATTCGTATGGATGCTTATGAGTACGGGAGGAACTTATCGAGTTTCTAGAAATTGTGGAAAAAAGAGTGAACCCAAAATGATATTTTTGGTATGATAACACTCTTTGCACACTTTGCAGTCGTCGTCATCGTCTGCTGCCAACGAGGAGACACATCCATTAAGTCTTTTATCATTTAGCATCGCTTCCGCCATGTGCACATATAAAGTCATGCATACGGATTGGATGAGAGAATATATGCACATGTACAAAACAGCAGTCTGATATACTAAATATTTTCCAACATAGATGCGCACGTGAAAGTCTGATATGAATTATATAAGATTATAGAGACATTATATATTAATACACATATCGTATATATTTCTTCTGAGTCAGCATACGTAAAAGTCACATAATGTGAGTAGTCAACATTACAATAATATATTACGTGTTTACACTATGTAGTACCAATAACAGTAAATTTAAAATGATACGAAGAGCGAAGATACACAGACGCAGAGAGAGAAAGAAAGAAAGAGGAAAGAGTGAAAGTGTTAAAAGGCTTGAATTCTATGATTCTCTCTGTCACAGACAAGCACCGTGCCGTTTGCCGTTACAGCAATAGACTCAATTCCTTTAAATTCTCCATCTCCTCCGCCCCATGCGCCAAATGAGTGAAGGAAAGTGCCATCCGGATTAAATATTTGAATACGGTTGTTCCCAGAATCCCCTAAAATATCATAAAAGGAAAAAAGAAAATTGCATTAAAGTGAAACGCTTAAAATGTTATGTGCATCAAGTTTATGATGAACTGTGCACTTGCAAAGATATGAGTATACAAACCAGGGAGAAAGTATGTTTACACCGGAACTGCATCAAACATTTTCTTGTGATATATTCTTGGAAGATGCGATTTACTTACGACAATCAAATTTGTAAAGGTAATTCTTGAAAAGTACCAGCATTATACTTATTCGTCACTGATAAATATTTTGACATTTTTGCTACCAAATAAGAATAGGCCATATATAGAAAAAGTTGATATGCTTTCCATTCATTTCACGTTTATTGATTGTAACTGCAACCTTGACCAGCAAATTCGCAAGCACCCCGAGGAACTTGTATACCTTATTGAGTCATCCGCCTTCTTTTTAATATTTATCTATTCACAGTCTAAGAAGTTCGTGCTACGTATGCTTTTTTGGGGCACATGAACCACCAGACCAGAAACATGAAAGTCAAATTCTTTTAGCCTTTTCTCCTATTCCTCCGAAGTCATAAATATGTATCAATAAAAATCTATGGAAAATACTTCCACAAGCTGCATCTTTGTCTCATGCAATTGCTATATGATCTGCGTCTGCACGTGACTTTTTCTCGAAACATGTAGACTTCAATGAACATCTTCCTTTCATTGCGTAACGTAAAACAACTTGCTCATGGTCACAATTCAAATTGCATTTCCTTCAAACTAGCATTGCACAACTCATTCTCCCTGACGTTCACTCAAGATTCCACAGAAGTTCAAAAAGCATAGTCATTCATGTACGTTCTTACCTACAAAGATATAGCCTTCATCGTTCACGGCCACGCCCCTAAAGAAACAGCAAAAAATCATGATTACGGTTAAGGAACTAGTTCATACTTTCAACGGTAAAGTTTTTAAGCATTGCGCTAACGATAATTTCATTTAAAATCATTTACAATAACAGGTCAAGACGGCACATTTTTTAAAAGAAGAAATGCTGAATTTGTTGGGTTAAACACTGGGTTAGATTTTCATAATTGCATAAAATGTTCTGTGCTTGATACTTTTAAAAAACGACCAATTTGCTTTGAAGACAATTTCCGACACGACTCAAGCTTCGTGCGCCGTAAACGTTAGCATGTTAGTAATAGTTTATATACAAGCTGACTTTATGCCAGACAAATACACAAAATTATGGGGATAAGAACGTTTGGCAGTTTTCATCGGTTTTCGCAAGAATTCGTACATATTTTAATTGGGGCATGAAAAATATGTGCTTTCATATGAAAAGTATAGTATATTTACATTTAAACGATCAAAAGTTTTTTAAGTGTTGTTGTGTTACACTTTTCTGGCGATTTCACGACAGAAAAAATCTTGTCTGGGAAATTGACAAGCAGACCCAGCAGCAAGACTCAAAACGCCTTTTTCTAGAGTGATTCTTGAAAAAAGTGAAAGCGTGCGTGCGTGCATAAGTGTAATTAATTTGTGCTGTCAAAAATACGAGTTTAGCACATATAACTTTCTATACTGAAGGAGTACAGTTTGACTTTATCTTCAGTACTTAAGTTGCCCAAAAAATAATGTAGAGTACTTCCATATTAGAGGATCAGTTCTTTTTTTTGTAACAAAAAATAATCGGAAATGTGTGCCGTCAAAAAATTGGCAAACGCTCTCTCCACCGAAATAATTTCGCAAATTGTCCGCCACCCAATTAAGCCATTACGAATTCTAGATGGGTCAAAACTTTCAGAAAACTACCTTGGTAGCTTAAACTGTCCTTCTTCAGATCCTTCAGTTCCAAATGCTGACAAAACCTTCCCATTGACATCAAAAATTTGTATTCTGTGATTCTGCCAATTTAGTATAAAAATTATTACCCAATGGTCCTTTCGTACAAAAAAGGGCTAATTTAAAGATAGAAACTTTGATTACAAACATTTGTGTCCGAGACGACGACTTTGTTCGTCGAAGTGACAGCTATGTAATGAGGATGCTCTAACTCGCCGATCTTTGAACCCAAAGATCCAAACTTCCCTACAAATGTTCCATCAGACTGGAAGACTTGGATTCTATGTGCTTCCTTATCTACAACGTAGATGAAACCTGCAACGAGACGTTGTTATCCATTATTACACTCCGCCCACCTACAACCTCCGGTCAACCTTAAGTCACCTTCCTCTCCCCAAAACTACCAACTTATTTAATTGATGCTGGCTTTCTTGAATGTTGTTTTGGTTTGGTTAGGTATAGTGTGTGAGGCTAAATTAAATTTGACCGATTTAAAGAAATAAATCCTAACTTACTAAACCTAACCAAAAACAATCAAGAAAGCCAGCACTAACACTAATTGTAAATTCAGTTTCAAGAAATTGTGAAGAAATTTGAGCGGTGGGTGACTTGTGGGTTTAGCGAAGGCTAAAAATGCTCCAGCACTAGTAGCAGATCAATTTAGACTGAGCTGATACTTTAGCCAGTGAACACTGTCGTAGGAACATGTATGTTCGTACGACAATATTCACAGGCTAAAGTATCAGCTCAATCTAAATTGAAAGGCTTGTGCCGGCCCATCATAAATTGAACGTGAGCGGAGGTAAGTTGATGAATCAAACCTAAGGCATCAGTGCACACCCCCCAGGGGTAATTGAATTTTCCATCGCTGGAGCCTTGACTTCCAAAGGCACGCAAAAATCTACCACTTGGGTCAAACACTTGGATTCTATGATTCTGCCAATTTAGTATAAAAATTATTACCCAATGGTCCTTTCGTACTACAAAGGTCTAATTGCTTAATTTAAGGATAGAAACTTGCATATCTATCGGAGATTATGTACTGTCCAATCCTATTGACTGCAACTCCAGCCAAACAATCAAATTCGCCTTCACTATTCCCATATTGGCCAAACTCCTTCACAAAGTTTCCGTGCTGGTCAAACACTTGAATCCTATGGTTTGACGAGTCAGCGACTACGATCGTGGAGCCATCAGGTCCTTGAGGTCCTGATGCAATCCCTCTAGGCCAAGTGAAAAAGCCGGGATCCGAGCCACGACTGCCAAACTTAAATTGCAACCTTTTCTTGTGCTTGTAGGGATTTGTGGAGAAATGGAACCGAGGGACGTCATCCGCTGGCGACCGAGGAGTTTGAGCTGTGGCAGGCTGCTTATCTTTCCCATACTTATTTTTCAAATAGCGGGCCCAGGAGCTTAAGCTCGTGCTGTCCTCAGCGGACGGCGTTTTGAACTCTTGGTCGCCGGTCCCAAGTGCTGTTGACTTTCGCCTCTGATATTTGTAAGTGATCTTGGGGCTCTCGGGCTCCTCTTCTTCATCATCTTTATTGAAATCGATGCCGGCCAACACGTCATGAGAAGATTTACTCCGGTTAATCTTTGCTCGTCGATCCCTCAAGCTGGACAATCTGCTCGACTTGGAGCTACTATCATTGTCGGCGGCCGGGGTGGCTAGCCCATTATTCCGATCTACAACACACACAGAAGAAGAACATTGCGGATAATTTAGTAGCCTACCAGGGTGACTTACTTTTGCTCAGGTAACTTCTCCTGGTCATAGGCCCGGAGGAAGGTGCGGGTGTAGTCGTAGACGAACCATATCTGGATGATGGGGTTGTGTGATCATCATCGAAATTGTGGCGAGACCGGTTCAAGTATTTACTCGCAAGACCGGAGGAAAATCTGGAGGATGGCGTGTCGTCTGGAGGAGTTGAGTAGAGTGATGTGCCCGTTCTGCTACGGCTCAATCCTGTCACTGGAACATAATCCGCGGCTGAATAAGATGATGGATATCTATATGTTTCGCAATGCAGGAAGAGGACAAATAGAAAAAAAGAGAAGAAGAAAAAAGGCATTTCAAACACCTGGTGGTCATGTGCAGACATCATTACTTTTACTTTATGGCCAAAATCTTTCGAATCAGAGTGTCATATTCAAAGTCCATTAAATCATTTTTACGACACCATCCCAAAGTGGCTCATATTAAACTGTGATTTGTCAACTGCAATATGTCTTTGTTTAACCTGGAGCTGCCTATTCCAGAAGTACTTCCTGAGGTACTCGTACTTCCAGTTCCGTACCGTCTTGTTGTCGTCGGCTCAGGGTCAGGATCTCTCGTTGGCGGAGATGCAATCCTACTCCTACTCCTGTACGCGCTCAGAGCTGAAGGCGGTGTGGTATGAGTTGGCGACTGGGGCTCTGCCTCTGCCCTCTTCCTCGCTCCGTACAGGGAGGTCGATGAGGAACCAAAACTTGAGTTGCTCGTTGCGGATGGCGTATCTCTGGCGTTAGCACTTCTCGCAAGGAGTGGTCCAATATCTGTCTTCTCCATTCGCGACTTTGGTGGCTCTGGCACAGGGGTCTTCTTTGGTGGGCTTGGAGGTGGGGAGTCAGACTCCTCTTCACTCTCGCTTTCACTGCTTTCGCTTTCGCTTGACTCTTCGTCCTCCTCCTCCTCCTTCGCAGGCTCCACAGTCTTCTCGGGCGTCTTGTTTGTCTGGTAACGGGTTTGATAAGAGCGCGTCCTGTTCGTCGAGCTGCTCCCATTTCCCGTTGTTGAACTTGCCACAGAGCTTGTGCTGTCCTTCCGATGAGCAGCCGTCCCAGTGGTCGTAGGCCCGTCCGTTTTGTTCAGGAACCGGTTCTTGACCTCTTCTGTTGAAAAGATAGCTCCTAGAATTCATATAATTTCACGTACATGCACAAAAGGGGCATTCATGCTAGGAAAAGTTTTTTCTGGTTACAGTTACACAGTAAATTGGGAGAGTTTTTTTTGGACTCATGCATGCATACATTATTTTGCAGAGCAAAGCCAACACTCCCTATATACCCCCTGACTGAACTATCCTTTTGTCTTTTTCCATTACACCAAATTCCAAAATTTCGCTAGTAAATGGCCCGCCTCTAATGTCATTTCTAATACGAAAAATTATTTCCACAGAGTATTCCCGTTATCTTCACAGTTTCACCCTTGTAATAAGCACGTTCTCGCCATTTTCCTCCTCTGTCCTGTTATCACAATGCTCCATGTGAGTGAGTAATATGCATTTTAGGGAAACTATAGTTGAAAAATGAAAGAACCTCCTGGCCACTCGATAGTCAACCTAGTGTAATATGCGCATAGTAGCATAGTTTCCTTTATGAAACTTTTGACTTTGTGTTGTTCTGTGTGTTACGTTGGTGTAGGCTTTATTCCAGGAAGTCCCTGTGTGCGAACCTACCTACACATACGAGAGGAAAGGAAGCAGAAGAGCACTCTGCAATTTAGATTACATACATATTCTATATCGTCAACTCTCTTCAGAACTCTGCGACTCTACGTTTGTAGGGCGCGTTCCAGTGATGATGGCCAACTGAGTACACATGTAACTACATTCAACTTTCAGTGAACTATATTATTAATACAGCATTCCTTGCATGTATGTATCTCGCCAAAAAAAATTCCCTTCTAAGTAAGTGGAGCTTTGGAAGTGAGTGAGTCTAATAACACTCATCAGCAAACTGGAGAGTTGTAGAGTGGAAGGGTTTTCTCCGGGCCTTTTTGTCATATCCATATATTCCGCATAATTACAAACACGGACGAAGGAAGATCGAGATAGAAATACATATGCTCCAATGCACTCTCCTCCTACTCATCTCTTGCACTCATATGCATTCCAAATTCCAGCAGATCGACTACCTTTGTCTCTAGCCTTGTCCTTGTTACATAATTCGCATTACGGAGACAAAATAGCGGTGTCTACTTCACCACCCGCATAGCCAAGATGCGTAGTAGTAGAATCGGAGGATTTCCTCTCGAAGAGATAAAAGAGTGGAGGTGGATGTAACATCACACCACCGAGGACAATTGTTATCAGAGAAAGAGAGAGAGAGAGGGAGCACACTTGTAAAGTGCTTGAACTGAAAAACTCTTTGTTTTCACTCTGATAAACAATTGCTGGGCTACTTGAGATGACGGATATTATGCACCTTGATGCTTTCCTGCGTGTGACTATTGATGCTCTCAAGTGTGTTGCGTAAAGCCGGAATAAATTGTATACCTATGAAATATATATATATATATATATATTGTAGGAGATGAAGTGGTCCTGCGATTGATATATTGCCCTCTTTAACAAGTGTATGTGACCGTGAATGGGAGACTTGCAAACACATTCAATATTCTCTGCGTGCCTGCCTAATTATATGCCGGCCAGCAGCAGTTTCTCAACAAAAGGAATTATTACCAGTTCAGCAAGTCCTTTGCTCATCTTTATCCGACCGTTTTATTAATAAGCCTATATGTGTGCTACATCTATTCCAAACGCTGTTCAGATTTGGCTCCATGATGGAACTTCCCAAATACGTAAGGAAATGAATGTCTGTCTGTCAATGTTGTTACCACTGGTATATTGCTCGTATAGACCAGGCGTGTGTGGAGAGTTGGTGCAATCCAAGGAAAATGCTATAGCGTGAGCAACACTTTCTCTAAAGTGAAAGCAAGTCATGATGAAAGTGAAGTACGACTTTTTTGCGAGACTAAAAATGAAGTAAATACCAATGGCTTTCCACTTCATAATACTTGATAGTTGGAATGGAAAAGGATGGAGCACTTATTAGCAACAAGCTTTTTGCTTTCACTCTCACTCCCTCTGGAAAAGGCTGAGAGCCTACTTTGTAATTTACGTCGCATCGCCTCATTTATATTAGTGTGTGCTCTCTACTCATCTGTATTGTCTTTTCTCAGAACCATCATCTCATCCCGGATACGAGCAAACTTTTTTTATCTTGAAGAAGGCGAGGAAATTGCATAAGGAAATAGAGAAAATTGTGGAGCGCGAAAGAAATCTATAGTTATTTGTTGTGCTACATGAAATGGTTTTTTTCCTTCTCTTATTTTTCTTCCCAATTGACTCCAACCACCACCGTCAGAGTGAACATTCTCTGATGTCCTTTGGGGCACTCTGTGCTGTGACTGGCATTCACACACACACAGCCCGTCTCTCTATTTATTTTCTCTAACTCCTTTGCTTTCCCCGCTTGTAAGGCCATATGGCGCTTCACTAGTATACATTTACTTATTTTTAGAGACAGAAACAAATAGACGTTTTTCACGGGCTTTTTAGTGAATAGCTGAGAATTATATTGAGCTTAGCACTAGGCTCCTGCTCGCGACGATGGAAAAACTTTTTTTTACAGTAGTGTATCATCAAAGCCTCAAGCGATGTACGCGAGAGAGATGGGCAAAGGAAAAGGAGCTACAGTGATGAGAAATTTAGTGCCAATTGAGCTGGTTACTTGCTGGTTCCCTTTCATCATTCTATCACATCATCTTGTCATTATATAGGATTCCAAAAGGGAGAGTGTGTGTGCGAGAGAGAGTGCTTTATGCACGTGCATACCGCAAACCTCACTGTCATTGCAGGAAAAAACGATCTGAAACCAAAGAAGGTGCACACTTTCTCCATGCAATTTGCTTCTATGAGTTTTTCATTTGCACTGGAAATACATACAAAAAAGCTTACATAGATTCTCTCTATATTTTGTGTTGTTGGACGATACTTATGTTTGTTCCCTAACAAAAACTCGTGAGCAAAGATACACACAATCCTTTGACCACTACCTACTTAGTTCAGGAGAGAAAAAAGTTTTTTCTCTTTCTTTTGGACATGCCGTTCGAGAGAAACTACTTTCTTGTTCTTTGGGTGAAAAAAGGCCAGAGGCTTTTCATGCTTTTAGGTTATTGAAGTTGTTGTTCTTCTGTTCTACCTCACGAGTGGAATCAAATATTACTTTTAAAAGTGCGAGTGGTCTAATATTGCTTCTCTCTCTCTCTTCTCTCATGCCAAGAAAGAACTAAAGAGATGACGGGAGAGGGGAAGCAAGCAAAGCACAAACCAGGGGAACTAAAGGGGAAAAGAAGAAAGGAAAATGCGACGGTGACATGTGTGTGAAATAGAAAGTTTGATTTTTGTTCTGCGATGATAATGACGTTCGTAGTGGAGAAAAGGGTTCAGGAAAAGGAAACGAAGAGAGGGAAGAAATGATAGTGGTAATAGCGAAAGCGGTAAACAACTCCACAATAACCTTCAACTTTTAGCCGTCGACGAGCTATATTTGTTTTGCTTTTTCCCGATGCTCTTCACTATTTACTGGTAAAGACGAGAAGGAAAAAAGGAGATGCTGGTTCCTGGTTACATTATTTTCTTGCACTGCCACTATCTATATGCTCCCCAAGAAGAAAGTTTTTTGGGGGACCGAAAGAGAAAAAAACCACATTAAGTGACTCGCTTGTTTACAAAAGTATTGTGCGGAGAAAGGGCTCTCTTCTCATAACAAAACAACCCGTCTGGCCAGCACAACAATATTATGCTTTTTATAAGTGCCATCTCATATGCATGTAACAAATATTATGCAGATATGACTAAAATGATACAATTTTTGTCAATGTGAGTGCATATTGTGCATGTCCTTGTGCATTTGTATGATGAAATAACAGGGGCAATAGCAATATCATTATTGTGCAAAGATAAAAGGAATAAAAAACATATTTTTTTGGTTTGTAGTGGAAAACGAACCTCTCTCATTTCAGTCCCATTACAATGGCGAATAACAATGTAATAACAAGAATAACTAAATTGCAGAGGGAGAGAGAGAGAGAAAAGAGAAAATTCAAACGGTGAAGTGCCATATGTGAGCATCAACAAGCATTCTGTGCCAAAAGCGATTTTGCGTTATGCCGTACTCAAATTTAAATGCATATGGCGAAGCCATTACGAAGGGATTCTTAAACAGAAGTATAATATAGCAAAACAAGGAAGACTCTACTTCCTGTACAAAGGCGTAAACGTAAAAATATTAGTTTTATTTTTGTGCATGGCTTAGCAGAATCACCGTCTAAATGGAGGCAAACAACGTAAGCTGGGATTCAATTCAAATCCTCCTGGAACCCGCATGTCAAGCCTTCAGTAGTGCACTGGCACTGGCAGAATTTGCTACTTCCGCTTTATTCTACCTCCTTTCTACTTTTGTCCTACTTTTCAAAAGCTATATACTTTCCATCCGTGAGTGAATCCAGTGTGTGTTTCACTGTTGCTTCAAAACAATTCCCCTTTTCTACTAAATCTCCTCACCCACGCCGAGACATATGACCAAACTGTCTGTTTTTAGGAATCACAGTGAAGAACCATGTGTACGTATACTACTTCCATTGTTTCCCATGTGTGGAAAAAGGAAACACATAGCCTGCTACAACCCATATCTCACCCCAGACCGATGAGCATAAGTATTTATAACATGCATTTAATTTCAACCGTATTCATTTGAATACACAAAAGGCGAGAAGTGCTCTACATATAAGCACATGGCAAAACATGTTATGAAGAAAAAAAACAACTGGATATATTTCCATTGTAAAAGTGAACTGGTTGTGAGAGAGCCCTGTCATCTATCTATAACTATAGCTCACGTACAAATTTCTTTCTGTAACCGAAACCAAGGCGTGCACACACACATCCTTGTCCATGGTGGTGTGGTGCTCAAAGGGAAATGTGATTCACACCCTGCACACGCGGCTCATCCTAATAGTATGTGGAGCACCATATCAAGCTCACTCTCAATACGAGTCATGTTGTGGTCTGGATTCGTAAATGGTGGATGAGTGCGAATTGAAATGGAAATGGAATGATAAAAGGGAGAGAGAGAGAGAGGAAACCATGTGGATGTGAGATGGTAATGATGACGAGAACCTCGACTGACTCCGCTATCGGGAAAGCGGTTGAGGAGAAAAAAGTGTTTTGGTCCCAATGTCGGCATCCCTCACTCCCTTTGTCTCTCATTCAATTTAATATTCATTAATGTAATGCGCGCGATACAAACGTCTATTTTCGGCACGACTGTCGTCCATTGGAATTTTCGGGTGAAAGGGAGAACTATATGATCTGAATCATGATCACTTTTTTAGGTATGGTCTCTCTGACAAGGGTAAGGGCAGTGGGGAAAAAGGGTCGCCTCCTACATATCACATTTCTCTACATTTCTACAGGTTGATGGTTCATATACTTAAATATCAACAAAAAAACTCCTCTACTCATGCCAGTTCTTCATATACATGCCACTACTGGATAATATGAACTGAATATTATATAACTCGGAAGATCATATATAGAATATACATATTATGTAACAGCGAACTCACTTGCATTCCGCTGCCATTTCTCCCCACATATCCACTGCAAAACCGTACATCCCACAAGGACCACAACTCCACGTGTAAGCTTCTCTCAGCTAGTTACCGTTACAAGTGTATATGTATGTATGTAGATGCAATGGAAAATCAGAGCACACTAATAATATGCACACAAGTTGTGTGTTTAGCCCGAATTTTATAATCGTGATACCTCGGCGTATGTTTAATGTCAGCGTTTTCATTGCCAAAGGGCAAATCCTCGCAAATCAATAAAGTAAAGCCATGAAGCCTACGTCACCACTATTTCTCCAAACTGTTGACTTCGCTTGTACCAACGAAACAGAGAATAAGGGATCTGAATACTTCTAAAGTTCCTTTGTTTCTCTCTCAAGAATAGACAAAAGTGGAATACAAATAATTCTTCTTTTGTTTTAAAATGAGTTAGAAAAGCGTCTCGCCTCCTCCTCCGCTCCGTCTCATTTTATGTCAGTCAGTCAGTGGAAAAAGTGAAAGATTGTGTGTATTATTATTTTTTTCAAGTGAACTGTCAGAGGTTGTATGCATGTGCGTCATCTGTGAAGAAAAAGGTGGAACATTAATGAATGTTATTTAACTTTAAGTGTGCACATACTCATGCTGTCAGTGCAGATCACCACCTTTCACTCTGTGCACGTCACCACTCTTCTCTCTCCACACAACCGCTTTGCTACAGGATCATCAAGAGTGAAAGGCTTCCCCTTTTCCCGTCTTCCCCTCGTCTTCTTGTCTCTGACAGCGGAAACGCTGTAAGAGAAGGAAATGCTACATGACGCCTTTGCTTCTTAAGTGTGAACCTCTTTTTTCTCTATGCATTGCATGGCGTCATTTCCCTACTTCAAGTTTGCCCAGCATGAAACACGCAACCAAAAAAGAGAGAAGAGCGTGGAATTGAGAGAAAGTTTCTGCTTTTTCTGGGAAGAAGGGGAGAATGGTGTGGTGAGTGGTGGCACGAGGATACTGATGTTGATGATATAAGCAGAAGTAGCACAAAAAAAGGTGGAGGACGAAAGGTTAGCAGAGGAGCTTTCTTTCAATTACATATATTTGCAACTTTTGTATCATTTTTTGTTCCCTCGTTCTCCTCATGTTCCCTTTTCGGATGACAACAGCGGAATGTATAAAAAAATAGGTGATAGAATAAAAGGGGGAGGGGTAGCAGAAAAACAAGGAAAATCTTCAACTCTTGACTCTCCATTCACAACTCTTTTTTCTCCACATTCCGCCTTTCCCCTTGTGCGTACGAGAGGAAAATGCTATTTATGAATCTCTCCCAAGGTTTTTAAAAAAGTATGAAGTGAAAAGAGAAAGCGGTATGTAAACAAGAACAAGAAGAACAATTTTCGCTTTGAGGCGAGATGTACGAGATACACGTGCCTACTACCCCTTTCTCTCTCTCATTCTCGCTTTTTGTAGCTTGTGTTATGAAGCGCATTACATGAACATGAAGGGCGCATATTTATTTTCTTGTATGGCATACACGAATGAAAAGGAGTGCCGCATAGAAGATAACAATAATGTGCGTAGAATGCTTCTTTCTGTCTGTTCTTTTTTCTATATTATGAGATAATACTGCTTTTATATATTTACATCACATACAAAACGCTGTAATGTAAAAAATGAATTGTGAATAAAAACACGTACATAATGTAGGTATGCACACTCCCAAATTGCGTTATGAAAGTCTATGGATATAAATATGAATAGGGTGAAACTGGGGAACGAGCGTGAAAATACCTAAAATAAAAACTTTCTTTTTCTTGTGTAGCCAGGAAGAGTTGATAAGTGAGTATGTACACGACAAGACAAAAGACAATGGAGAGTGGACAAAAGACACATTCATACGTGCACGGACAGAGAAAAAAACAGACAGGCTATTTGGTGTACAGTTTTCATTGTATACGTGTGTTCAACAACAACAACAAAAAAGGCATATTATATTGGACAACTTTTGTTCGGATACATTAACATAGAGAGAGAAAACAAGGTAAAGTGGACATATGTAAAGAGTGTGGGCATGTATATAGGTATATCAGATCAGACAGAAGGATAAGTAGTAAAAAGACTTTCAAGTGCAATGAAGAATATATTGTACAAGGATATACAAAGGAAACACATTCGACTACATAACATAACATACATATCGTATTTTTTTCGCTGCTGTCGTGTGACGGTGTGATGATGATGATGAGAAAAACTAACCTGTTCCAACGGAGCCGGAACTGGATGCTGACTCACTCGTGCTCCCGCTATCTTCACTCTCGGCTCGCTTCTTTTGAGGGAACCTTTCTGGTGATAATTTCCTAACTCTACTCCCTCCCGTCGTTGTGTCATGCACGTCAGACGAATGGTCATCTGCAACGGCTGTGTTGGTAGTATTGTAGCCAGGACTTCTGGGCTCATTAGATGTTTGTCGTCGCACTGCAGCTACCCCGGTGGTAGCTTTCTCTTGCTCCTTGTTCTGCTTTTTCTGCTTCGAAATCTCATCTTCCTCACTCATCTGGCGATTTCTCCAGGGGGCTACTACTTGAGCAGGTGCTGCGGTGACCTTTGGCTGTGGCTGGACAACTACTGGCTGCACTGGTGGTGGAGCAGGCTTGGGTGGCCGCTCTGACTCCGCTATTCTTTGAATGACTCGAGAACTGTCGGCTAGTCTGGTAACTCCACTGAGTGGACCTTTGCTCGCGTCCTCGGTGTCCAACACACGTTCCCTCTCCTTGACTGGAGGCTGTTGCTGTTGTTGAGTTTCGAATCGAACACGATTTGGTGTCGGCTCCGGCTCATCAAAGGATGAGTCCAAATGTCGGGTGAATCGCGAGCGGAACCTTGACTTTCTCTCGCCTCCACAACTGTCATCATCTTGTCCATATGTTCGTACTGGCCTTTGGTCTCCAAACTTCCTTCCACCGCCAAAACTAGGACTTTCATCGTCATCTGGCTGACCTCTGAACTGCATTGTGAGTCGGTGGTCTGACTTGCTTCGCATTAGGGCAGAACCTTGCCCTTGATTCATGTGAGGTCCTCCAGGAGCAAGAGAGTTGCTGGATGAAGTGCCTCCTCCCAGAATATTCTGAACACTTGATGTGGGCAGATGGAGCTCACCGTAGTTGCTCAGCGTCGCAGCAAGCGAGTTGGGCTCATGATTAGTAACGAATTTTATTCTCCGCCCGTAGTCACCAGGCTCGTACTCGAAGTTTCTGATGAATTCCATAGTTTTGAGGAATATATCTTTCGTGTCCATGAGCTCATTATCTTGCCAGGTCACGGATGGTCCATTCTCTGACAGCATATACTTTTCCACTAACTCAATATTCGATTGGATATTTGCCACTTCTTGCTCTAAATTTGTGCGGAGTGTGCTCAATTGCTTCAGTTCATTTCCCAGGTACCGTTCAACTTCAGTTTTCAAGTTTTCCGTTCGATCCTTTAAAGCTTTCGATAAACGTCTGCAAAAAACATATGAAAAACGAGAGAAGTGTATATAGAAATTGGAGATGAAAGACATACTAGAATGATTGGATTACAACTTTTAAAAAAATATATGTGTTATTAGTCCAGGGTCACCCCCTCTTCACTTGGCTTCATATCCTTAAACACATGGCATTGTACGTAACAAATCATGCCATCATCATCATCGTCATCAACCTCTTTTTGCTGGCAAATGATGAGCTGTGTACGATATTGTGGCGGTGATGATAACTGCACACATTGTAAAAATTTATGCTTCCAAGCTCATAATAACCCATGAGCTCACATTTATGAGAAACGCCTACAGAAAAAAGTCATAAAACAAAAACTAGGAGCAAACATATTTCCTCTCGTCCTTGGTCATGTTCTTCTCTCTTTTTCTCTGTGGAAAAAGCGGCATGATTACCAACCAAACATCCTGCCACATGTAACATAAAGTCATCATTATATCATAAAACAGAAGACAGATTCATCATTCACCAACACAGCAGCAGCGGAGAGGGAGAGAGAAGAGTTCTCCTTTTCTCTGTTGCCCGAAAAAACAGAGTTTTCTTTTCTGACTCTCAGACATAAATCAAAGTATTTGCTCTATATTTAGCTAATAGAAAAGTAAATATTTGGTTGGAAATGCACAGAACATATAGCAGAGGAGTAGCGCACATTCTCTTGAGCCAAGAACGATGTACATAAGTATTTTCACACGACGACTATATATATTCAAATGTCGATATGGGGGCAAGGAAAATAGTGTTAGTGGAGCGGTGTATATATTTGTGTGCATTTGGGAAGAGAGAGATGAAGAATATAAAAGTGAAGCTTGATGTACCTGTAAATATCATCGATTTCGTCCATCACACTAATACTATTGGTCTGGAGCTGCATCGTATTCTTCTCTACGGAACTAAGGGCATCGTTCAGTCGATGAAGCACTCGTCTCACTTGATTACCAATCCTTTGAATTTCTCGTTTGAGCACGTCAATGTGAGCTTCTTTACAGTCCGGGCAGACTTTCTTGTCGCAATGAGCACAGTTGCTGCAGTACTGCTTCTCACTACAGATTTGGCATCTTTCCATTATTTGATTTGACAAGGGGTCAGGTAATTCACCCGTTAGGTCTATATGGAGCTCGAGAAAGCGCTGAAGTGTCACATTTGTTGGGAAGGCTTGAACTCCCTACACAAATACAGTTTAACTTGTAAGTATTTCAAACAAACAGAAAAAAACGTTCAAAATACCTATGCATACATACATTATTTATATAGAAGAATTTTTTTGCACAATCCCATCATACACACATCTGAGCTTGAGCTCTAATAGATTTTGATATTTTTAAGCTCCAGATTTTTGATCCTGCTATTACTTTGCCCATTTTCCTAAATGTTTATTTTCCCCAAAAGTCCTGCTCAGTGAAGCGTTCACAAAGCAAATAAAAAATGTCAGTTGGAAGGACTTTTTTCTGCACAATTCACATTCCAGCAGAAGCAGACCAGAGCGAGCGGCGGGCGACAACTCTCCCCTTTTATCTAATATTCTTTGTAAAAAGCTGAACCGAGACAAGACAACAGATACGCTCTTTGTTGTATTTTCACAAGTACTTTCAAGCACTCAAAAACGATGCAGTTTCAGCGGCATTAGCAGCACGTAAATAGTGTCATCATAATTAATTAGCAGGTCGTTATACTCGGTACAAAAATGATCCGGTGGGTTATCCAATTAGTAAGAAACTTTTTGCAAAAAGAAAAACTTCCGAAACAAATAGTTACAAGGCTACATTATACAAGAATGCGGCAGCTAAAAAGCAACATCCTTTTACACACACACACACACTTCTTGTAATTCTCGGTAAGCAAAGGTGTCTTATGTTATGTTTATTGTTGAATACGTAAGAGGGAAAAGTAGTAATGGGTTGTTTGGGTATGGGAATGGAAAGCTGTGTGTGTGTCGGAAAACTAATCGAGTTTTAATTAACGTTCCAGAGGAAAATGAGAAAATAGTCAAATTAGATCCCAAATGACGGGGTAAACTATCCACAACGATGATAGCTTTGGCTCACTCTTGTTGGCTACGCCATTTCACGTCTCACCACGACCATGTTAATGATTGTAACAAATGAGCTGTTTGCCACTACAACTTTTCCCCTAAACATGAGCAGCTCTTTTGTTCAGCGTTTGTGTGTGTATTATCTTTTTTTCCTCTTGTAGCACACAATTGCCGGAGGAGATGAGTGTAATAATATAATACGGGAGAAAAACTTGATTTGTTTATATCCCTGATTACGTTTCTTAATCTAATACTTTGCTGCTTGGTAAAATAGGCGTTTCTAAACATGATGATATGATATGGTGATGGTGACTGAGACGGTGTTTTATAAACTTGGAGGAAGGGTGTACGAAGAGGATTTTTGGGTATATACTCAATTCACTGTTCATTAGCATGAAAACATCAAGAA
The DNA here is from genome assembly GCA_034687055.1 of Heteromurus nitidus. Taxonomy (NCBI): domain Eukaryota; kingdom Metazoa; phylum Arthropoda; class Collembola; order Entomobryomorpha; family Entomobryidae; genus Heteromurus; species Heteromurus nitidus. The sequence continues at coordinate 54,002 of JAQFZW010000002.1, read as the reverse complement.
TATCGTCGCCGACGACGACGTGAAAAGCTATAAGCAACATATCTCCTTTCTCCAGTATATTTGAGCTTGCCACCACCACCACCATCATCATCGCCGTCATAGTCATTAGCGAAGGGAGAAATCTGAAATAGGTTTAATGACTGAGGTTTTGTTTTAATGTTAGTCTTCTTCTAGCTGTCTTTTTCATGTTATGGAATCACTCTTTATTCAACTCAGTGCTCACCCCGTAGCGTCGTTTTAGGGGGACATTTGATACTTTTTTGTGAAGAATGCATGTCAGTGAGGAGTGGAGTGGGTATGATGTTTCGGTAGACATTAAGTCGCTCTATATATGTATATACACCAATATCTAGGTTATGTGTTCCAAAAAATTATGAGAGTGAATAAGGTTGTGTCTCAAAGAATTTGCCAAGAATGGGAAAGAAAGGTTTTATCTTCGAGTTAGTGTAATAGCATGGTTTTAATATGCATCTATATAGTCTCTAATGATATATACATTCCGGAAATAATATATGTTGACACTGACTTATAAAAATATATTTATAGAAGACTTTCTACGATAAGATGAGCAGAGAGGCATTCACTCTGAGTCAGATCAAGTGTGCATCTCTCTCTTTCTCTCTCTTTCTGGCGATGTTGACGTTTTCCCCTCAGATTTGCATGTTTGCTCAGTTCTTGAAAAGAGACAGTTTCTTCTCTGTTTACGTAAACTGAAAACACTGAGGGAGTCTTGGCCGTGGTCACAGAGAGAGCAATGGATAGAAAGTGCCATTGAACTTTTTTTCGTCTCATTTTCCTTCCTCACAGTTGCCATTGCCATTTGCCTTGTCGGAGATAAATTTTTTCTCTCTCTCGTTCGAATCTTGTGTCATTGCATTCACTATGGTCGTATACTTAACTGCAGGAGTCACACAAGGAAGAAAAGGGAAATTAAGAGAGAAAATAAACTGATTGAATGGGAGAAAAAGGAAGGAAAAAACTCTGTGGAATCATTGTCAACTTCCCTAAGGCTTATATGATGAAAGTTTACATTTTTTCTCCTGCCAAATGGATAGACGCATATGCCAGAAAATGTGGCTCTTGAGAGTATATTAGAGTGTTTTTTATATGTGTACTTATCTCGATGATTAAGGACACAAAACAACGCATCAAAGTTGTGGCAATGGCATGAAGAGAGGAACGGTAGCCAAAAACGACAACAAGTCATTGCACCGCATAAATGCTACATTCTTGACAAGAATTTTCCCCTCGTCGTTACGTAGACTTTTGCTTACATCAGCGACGTAAAATGTGCAACACGAAGTTTTTTTTCTTCGTAAAGTTCAAAATAGTGCAATGCTGTATGCCTATGTGCGAAGAATGCATGTTTTTTATATAATGCTGCAATTGGATCAACAGCGTTTGTCTAATAAAACATGATGTTTTTAAGGAGGTTGTAGTAAAGCACGTTTTTATGGCTAATGGATCTGATTTGCGAAGGGGAGGATTTTCTACTTCAGGATTTTAATGATGTAGAGGAGTTTGGACGCATTAATTTTGTGGAAGAGGCATATAAATCGATAAGATTCGGGGTTTAAAAAATACAGGCTCACGATTTGTTCTACATCATTTTCACAGCCAATACTACTTAGCATTGAAAAACACGCTAAATCCCGTTGAAAAGTTCAACAAACCTCTAAAATAAAATATGAAAACATTTTGTCAACTTTGTATTTTACAACGTGTAGGAAAATGATAGCCATGAAGTAACGAACACAATGCAAAATGCAATGCTGTTGTAATAACATGTCATGCTTATGGGGCGAAATTTCACACGCGGTTGTCAGAACATGTATTAGGTATTAGCTTGTCCGAGTGTATTTTTAAGTTATCTGTGAATCTTTTACTACATTAGTTTCTTCCAGAGAATCCTCCTGGATATCTTCACCGGTGACACCTGGGAATCAGTATCTACTAGATTCCACTACATTCCACTGCTACTAGTATCCCTCTTATCAGCTACTTTTGAGTGTGTTCATCCTTTCAAAGCTTTGGTCCCTTGAGATCAATGTTAAGGCTGTCTATCTATGTTCCACGAGCTTCAAAGATATTATCGAGTCTCCTCATCCAGCACACGGGGCAGATATATATTCTCCGGATATGTACACAAACAACGTGCTCCGATCTCTCTGTATATCGCTCTTTTCATGGACATGGACGAATGAAGCGAGAGAAAATATAAGGTGGATGAAGATCTTCTAGTATAAAGCTCGAATTTTACGTGTCCTCTCAGAGTGTTAAGAGATCATGCCGTATGCTTGTTCACCAATTAGTGTTAAACTCGCCGTCTGGAGGAAGGACTTTCCTCCTTTTTGTAACACTTTTTTTGTTTTCCTAATCCTAAACTAGTTCGTTTGCCAGAGAACAAATGTGCCGTACATAAGTTTCTCTCTCTCTTTCACTTTTTGCTGGGAGAAAGTCAAAGGTTATATTAGCCAATGTAGCAGCGTTTTCAACTGGCCAGAGCAACGGCGAAGCTAGAAAATTTTGTTTACGTACGTGGACAAACAAAAAGGTAAAATTGAGATAGACATGAGGAGATGAGCTTGGGCTCTCGTCCACTTTGAATTGAATGCGTAGAGAGAATTAGTATCAAAACCTGGGAGGAAGTCTATTAGTTTTGTAGACGCTGACTAAACAACATCGAGATAAAGCGAAGAAATGTAGTATGTTATTTAGCAGTTACGAGTTTGCTTTTAAAGGCATAAAGTATGGAATTAGAGAAAGGACTAGCTGGACTATAGAATATTCTCTGCCTGAAACCCAATTACATCTCCTAAATTACCCGTGTATTAATTAAAAGGTTAGTAAACTTTCGCGAATGAAAAAGTTGTCCGTTTTTCATCTAAATGCAAGAATGTAAATCTGTAAATGCCCAACTTTTTCTACGTTCATAAATGTAGGGAAAGCTCTCTATAACCTTTTTTATCTCCAGTTCTCCAGTGGAGCAAACCAAAATTCATGTCCTGTACAAATCTCTATCTCTCAGTGGAAAGTACACTGATTGTTTATTAGCTGTCTTTTGTAAACATGGCATAGCCAACTTGCGTAAGAGACTAATGACTCGTTTGGATTAACTCGCGCTGCTCGCTCGCACTCGCTAATTCCACGACTTGTGAGTGGTGACGCTATGTAACTTGTTCCACCTTGAATTCTATAAAAGTCTGATAATAATGATGATACACGAATGTGCTACATATTATGAGCTTTGTACAGGAGATATATAAACCTATACCATTTTGTGTAAGCACTTTCCACGTGTAAAATTAGTGATTTTAGTAATAAAAAGGAGACAAACACAAACTGAGTTAAATGGAGATGAGTAAGCAACTTTCATCTCTCTGCAGTCTACAGACATTTTATTCCAAAAGCAAAAAGCTTACATTGAGTCCACAATCCTCACATTAAAAGTCTCGCAATGTCATTTCTCGGAAGTGTGTGATAATTGAAAAACACGAGACATTTACGAAATACATGGGAAAATTACATTTTCTCTTTCAACAAACAAAAATAATTACTTACTTGGTAGCCAACCCTGTGCTCTGCACGACATTCTGGACATTTGACCTAAGACATAAAAAAACAAGAGATAATGAGCATTATTTTTAGCATTTTTTTCCGTAAAAATCAGAGCATTACGATCACTACTGTATAAGCCGTTACGATCGAAATTCTTCGTTTCCATTGAATTCCAAATTGGTTGAGGAGGAGAGGGACTGTTGATTGCGATGATGATCATGTTTACGAAATCATTAAGCGGAAAGTTTTCCTTACGATTACAGGATTCGGCGAAAATTTAATTGGACTAAGGATTGCAAAGATTTGTCACATGGTGAGTTCAAAGGAAAGCAAGGTGTGTAAACTAATCATTTTGATTGCATATATGTATGTGACTTTCAAATGTGAATTTCCTTCCCAGCCTACGTAAGTATGTTATTGCAAGTTCCCTTTTCTCGGAATATTTTCACCAAAAAGCCATTCACGACGGTCTTTATGCATACACGAATATTTTTTTTGGAGTTGAGCGCCTGAAGTGACGGGTCAATCAAACTGTCTCCTTTTGGGGATTTTCTTCTGCAAATCTCAGTAATCTGACAGGTTCGTTAATTTGATAGGCTTAGTGTGTCATGCAGTATGCAGTATATACACTGTGTTACTTGAGAGACCCCTTTCCCCTCCAACTCCTTCTCTACAAGTTGTTTCAGTTGTGTAAGTTGAGTGCATCAGTATAGAAGTATCCTCTCGCCGAGAGGAGACCGTTTCAATAAAGTATCATCGCATTCCCAAGCATTCTTATGTCATTTCATGGCATTCTCAATCACCACATACACCGTCTCCTAAGTACTCTCTGATGTATTTTCCCATGTCGATTTGGCTTTGGCTTATTGGATTTACCTTTTTACGTATCGGTTCGAACCTGCCACCCGTTATGTATCTTTCTCTCTCTCTCTCCTCTCTCTCTCACTTCACGAGCCATATCACACCAACTCGGGTACAGTGAGTGATACGATACGTACGTGTGTACATGCAAAAAAAATACATGCCAGGGCCAATCGCTCCTCGCTCCGTTTCTCTCTCTCTCTCTCTCTCTCTGTTGGTGAATGAAAGGATGAAAATTGCAAAATGTTTGTTACACATGCAATGGAGAAAAAGGTCATCGAATGAAGAAGACGGAAGATGAATCAGTTGCTGATTACAGTTTCATTCATATCATTCCGAGTACTTCATGGTATATGGCATGCACATCATCATCCCAAGGAAACTATGCACATTACATGCGCTTCTCATTTTCCTTGTCCCTGTTCCCTCACTTTTTCCTGACTTCTGACCGAAGCGACAGAAAAACGCACATTGTATCGTATACATATACATAAGTACGTATATGATACAATGCTACTATATAGACATGTGAGCTAAGAGAAAAGTTTCCTTCGCTCACTTTGCTTTTTCAATTTCGCTGAATCACTTTTTGCTCGTAATGTAATGTTACGTCGCAATAAAGATTACAGGGGAATATTAGCCAGGTCATAAGCGTTATTGGTAGAAAACCATATGGATACACACGTAAGCATACGTATGACTGTTATTAGTGGTGGGAGCGCGCGTGTGAAGTAAAAAAGGGAAGTGGGAGAGAGAGAGAGAGAGAAGTCATAGGATCTTGGGATCTTTTCGTCCAAGTTCATACGACGGTACGATTTCGTATGACATCATGCATCTTTTTTTCTTCTCGAATCGAATGTCAGTGGGTGGCTTGCGTCACATTTTTCTCTATTTCAATGTTTTAAAACTAAAAATTGAGGTTAGCTAAGTCTTTTCGAATGCATACTAGCACAGTCCATTTGGGATATGCCCAATGGACTTCTGGTTGGGAATGAGAATTCACCGGAAATCCAATATCCAATCCATTATTTTGTATGATAGACGTTGACAAAGAAGGGAAATTTTGAAACAATTCGTGGTATGCAATAAGATTGCGTCAGGATTGATTGTCCTGGGCACTACTGGAGAGAGGGTTTTATTTGGCGAGAGATGATTGAACTACAACTATATATTTTTTGGGGTGAGAGAAGGGAAGGGAACCAACCTGTCGGCGAACGTAGTCGACTAAGCCCTCCATGCAAGGCTCCATGCAGAACGAATGCTGACATGGAAGCAACTTGGGATTCCGATAACGGTCCAGACATATAGCACAAGTGAGAAGTTGCTCGAACTGATCCATTTTCGCTGTTTCTGATGAAATCCACTTCTCTCCAGATAATATCACAAATACGTATAGATTTCAACACGATATATAAAAACTGAAATATGAAATTTCCTTTAAAAAAATCCTCAATCAATTTTTTTGTTAAGAGCAAATCTAAAGTAGAACTAAAAAGGAATAATCTGTTTTGACGATGAGGCACGTTATATAATTTTCCTACTTTACAAGTTATCTCAAAGTGAGATGATGACTAGAGAGAGAGAAAGTAGAGCAGTTGTCGTAAACGATATTTTTTCGTCGTTAAAAAAGTTATTAGCATAAGACTTAATCCTACCAACTTGGGATTTCCCTAAACGAAAACTCTATTCGTTGAGAAAGAATACCACTATAATAAAATACTAGTTCCAGGGGACAATTTATTCACTTTTTACAAAAAATCCACAATAAACGAACCCACACTCGCACTTGCTGCTCTATATAGTTTGCTGCTCTAACGTCGCGGTCGCAATGCACACAGAAAAAGACAGAGTGATGTGATCGACGAAGCTGGTTACGGAGAGAGACCATAAGAATATATGAAGAAGATTGTTAATTCGGGAAATACGTGACAAGAAGGAAAGTGTGTGCGGAGACAAAGTGCACGACGGAAAGAATTAAAATTTTGAAGTGAACGAACATCCGAGCCAAACGGGATACGTTACAGAGTCTAAAAATCCTCATTTCCGTCTCCGTTGTTCCATGCTCCTCCGTCTTCAGCCCATACGTCCCAACTTCCAAAAAGTGTTCATGAATGCACGCAACGTTACAAAAAGGCGTAATGAAAAACGGGAAGAATGTTCGAAATATGCACACTGGTACGAATTGGGAGACAGACTATTCGAAACGAGAAAAGTAGTTAAACCGTGAAGAATGTACATTAACCAATCGCTATATAACCAAATACATACATACATAACGTACATACTCAAGTGTTCCATAATATCTCTCTTGATATTTTACCGAAAACCAATCAGTATCCAACTTCATCTATATATTGCTTTTTTGTACATCTTTCTGTCCGCTCCTCTTGATACATAGTCACCAAACATAATTTGTTTAGTTTTAAGATTCGAAAAAATCTGTGTGCCCATCTCACCATCATCTTCTTCTTCGTAAAAATGGTTGAGGATTGGGAAGCATCTCTCTCTCTCTCTCTCAGAAATTTCCTCTTGCCGTCTTTTTTATTCCAAGCTCGAAACACTTGATAAGTATAAGAAACCAGCAAAGGAAACCATATCCCAAATAAACTTGGCACAAGGCACTATGGGAAAATCTAAATATGGACGCGGATACTCTATTTTTGGGGTTAAAGACGGTGACGACGACCGGTTTCGTAGTACACGAACTGTAGCTACATAAGTATTATCTACGTTCGGAATCGTATGCATGCACTATCCTTGTTTCTCGTAATGCATGCATTTTTACCGTATTACATGGAAGAAGAACGGTATATTAGCGCAAAAAACTTCACGTGTTTTTTTACATGGAACGAAATGTACATTCCGCGTATTGGATTGACTAGAGAGATGCAAAAGTAAATGATGCGGGAATATGTGTGCCTCATCTTAAATATCGAGAAAAGCATCTTGTGTGCATTTACTTTCCTTATTCCTATCCTCATCCTATCGCATTGCCCTCCTGCATCATTTTTTTTTCTGGGGGAATGTACGTGCAAGACAGGAGAGACCGACAAGCACGCCGAAGTAAATCCTTACCTTATTCACTTTTCTCGAGCTCTCTGTAAAAACTTCAAACTCAAGCTCTGAGACAAGGTATATATCCGAGAAAAAACTTCCATCCGGGATGAACAGACTCTGTTGAATTCCATCGAAAAAGTAGAACCACCACCACCACCACGCAAACTAAAGCTTATAAAGGCTAATATCATCTCCCACTATTACAGTGTGTATGTGTGTGGATAAGTACTTCCATTCATTTAACAAAATCTTATGTCAAGTATGTTGGTTGGAGTAGGAAAAGTACCAAGATGAGATGAGATGAGAACCATCAGACAAGTATATTATATGCATATTATGTGTGGAAAACTAGTCCATAGAAGTACTGTATAGATGCGTGCAAGTTTTATCATAACCTTTATGTTAATGTTAGGAGGTATGAAATAAAATGCATGTGCAAAAAAGCGATTTACGTGTTTCCATCCTCTTCTTTTGATCTTCCTAAAAAATGAAACGAACTCGTTACGGTTATGTTGGCAAACATGATGTTTTAAAAATCCTATAGAGATTTGTGTTCAAACTTAGGCGCAAGGGATGAATGCTTTATACAAGTCATAAGAAGGAAGAAGTGTGTAAAAAGCCGGTTGACAGGTTAAACATTAGCGTTTTTCCATTGCAAAGGGAAGCATAAGTGAGGGCACAACGACGAGTATAAATCGGCGACAGTTGGAAGGAGGAAATGATCGTCATATAATAAGTTGTTGTAATTTTTCGTACATCTCCGTGCACACACACACTCCTTAAGGATCCACATGTGTGGAATGACTCCTCCAAACTAGAAATGTCCTCGTCGTCGTATCGTTGTCGTCATCATCAGCACAACTTGCATTACATCAATAACATCAACAGTAGCATCCTCTGTCCTCCATCTCACCTCCTTCTTTTATCCTCCCACTCGGCTCTCGTTTTTATCGGTTCCTTGCACTAAAAACCGATTTCTTACAGTGTGTAAAAAGGCTCACTCACTCACCATATATTCCTTATGAATATTGAGATTGAAAAAAGTTGAGAGAAAATATTTTGGTTCTGAGAGCTATAAACTTGCTTCGTTTTTTCAGCTTCAGCATTCCGTCAGTGAGTGATTTGATGTGGCTTATTATTAACATTACAAGTAAACCAAAAGTTTTTTTTAAACTACAAAACTCTCACTCTTCGCATACGAAAATAGTCTCTCTCGCACACACATCATCATGATGAACGTGTACTTATTACAGTCATTGGGTTTCGTGATGAAGGAAGTGATTGGATAAAAAAAAGTGCACTGATCTCAAATCTCCGTTTAGGAATTTCGCCAAAAGAAATACATCGGGAGAGAGAAGTGAGGAGGACGTGAGGAGCTAGGGAGAGCTCCAGCAGAGTTATTATATCGAATTTTTATGACCATGTATCACATCTCACATATCTACCTCCACCAACGCAAATCGCATCGCCTCATCCTCGTGAGTGAGCTCACATCATCTTCGTCGTCGTCGAATGAGATCAGCAGAGGATCTATTTGGATAAATCGGGAATGTTTGCTTGCTCCTGCTCCTCCGATCCGATCTCCAGAGATATATCACTTACGTGTGTGGTGGTGGTGGTGATGCAATGGCAATGTTGGCAATAGAAAAATCGATGTTGGATATTAAGAGCCAAATGAAATGATAAATTGAGTTAACGGCTTTCTTGATTAACGTGTGTTTCCGTTTATTTATTGAAGCCTTTATTAAGATATATATCATCTATATACTTAGACCCTATGTTTTGTATCATCAAGTATCATTTTTCCTCTATAATCGCGTGCATCATTGCACAGTTATTTATTGAATGATATATGACCTCTTATTCGTTTTATTGTTTCTTTTTATATACTCGTTATATAAGCGAATGGTTTATGGTTTTTTTTGACTTATCAAGACATAATATAACATGTACATACCTTGTTCACATATTCCATTTTGAGATTGTATAAGATTGCAATATAACTTGTGTACGTATTATATATGTACCTTTTGTGTAGAGATATATTTTATTACTATATTTGGTATTTCCTTATTGAATTTGACAGTTGACATAATAATTTTCTCCCCATTTTTGTTTCTTGATTCTTAACAGACCGAAGAGAGTCGAAGTTATCAATACGGTCGACGTCGAGAGCTGGACGTCTGACCGCAGAGAATGCGCTTGAAAGCTTTTCTGAAGTCAGGGGAGAACAACGTGTAGATAATCGGATTGACAATGGAATTAAAGTAGCCGAGCCATTGGAACGCACTGATCACATAGTCTGGCAAATTACATGCTTCACCACAAAGTGCCAAACCGAGGGCCATGACAAAGAAGGGGAGCCAACAGACAACAAACGCTCCCGTGATGATGGCCAATGTTTTGGCAGCTTTCCGCTCCCTCTTCGCCTCAAGAGACTCCTTCTGTTTCTTATGACTCTCTTTGTTGGGCTTGGCTCGAATCGGAGTGGAGAGTACCTGGTTGCTCCCTGTTCCAGGTGAAGAAGGTTTGAGATCGAGGGAGGATGGAACTGACAAGTGTGTCGGCCGACTACTCGGCTGCTGCTCTGCATTTAATGTGCTAGCTCTGCTGGGCGATTGAGGGATCTGATTATCGGGCAAGCCCACTGAAGGATTGACACCTGACTCCTCGTCTGCCGTGATGGAAACTGCTGGAGAGCCGAGTTGCTGGAGTTCCTGATCATTGCTGATTATGTGAGGGTGATTACCTGCAACGGACTCGGTGCTCGTCTCCACTGTCGCTGTGTGACATGATAATTCATCGGAGAACGTCGTCGACATTACTAAGGGTTTACTTGAGACGGTTGGCGTGGACGCGGACGTGGGAAGCCTGTGGTTGTCCTCCTTTTTCGGGATTCTGCCGACACGATGCCGGATCCTATTACGGGCCGTCTTCCAAATTCTCCAGTAGAGGAGAAGAATGAAGAATAGAGGGACATAGAAGGTGGCACAAGTGGCAAAGATCTGATAGCCAACGTCCTGACTCACGAGACATTTCTTTTCTTCAATGCGCTCCAGGAAATGTGGGTCTTTCCAGCCAAATAGTGGAGCCGCTGACACCATCGCTGCTACGAGCCAGACGAGGAATATCATGAAATTGATGCTGTTTTTACTCCTGTTCACAGTCCAATTTATCCGAGTCACTGCCCAGTACCTGCCATTCACCGAAAATACAAAGACAGATATAAAGCAATTTATAAACTTGTTCCTCTCCCCGTTCCAACCTTTCCCCTTCACTTTAAACGACAACATGTGATACACAATACATACATACATGCAGAGAGAGAGGAAAAAATATGCCTTCAAAGCAGGGAAAAGGGACAATTTATAAGGTATATAGCTCCACATCCGTCATGAAAAATAAGACGGAAAAGCAATGAAAGGAACCACTCCTCACTCAATTTCAGAGGCAGTCAAATGGCCCCCTTTTAACAGATCTTGCCAGATATCCTCACAGCACAGTATAAAATATTGCAAAAAAATCCGCTCAGTCAAATGCACTCAATAGTATTTAAACGTCGTTCGTCCTCCTCCTCTTTGTCGTCGCACGTATTATTACTTTTGGGTCAACCAGTGGGAGCAAGCGAGGTTCGGTTTTGGTGATAAAAGTGAAAGCAGCTGCAAAAATAGGATGGGGATAAGGAGAAAGTAGAGAAGAATAACTTGTAACGCAAGAATGGTCAAGCTCATGCTCAGATTGGCTCTTCCTTAATAGAACACAACTGTACATTCTCATATTCACAGAAGCGAAAGTAGTGACCATTAACCTAGTCGAAATATGTCCTTTTTTCCACGCTATCTCCCCTCATATCTACATCCCGAGAAACTCCTACGCTTCTACGTAAATGTATTAATGCATGCTGATATTCATCTTCTAGTTTTTACGGTTCACGTTCCCCCGGCTCAGGTACTGTGATAATGTGCACTTCCCAAGAAAAAGTATCCTCTGTCTTGTATTGTATCTTTCTACACACATGAGCCCATTTCATAACGATTCTGCATTTTTTCAAGCTATCCGCTGGGATCAGGTATGTACATATAAATACATATATACACATTTTTGCACTATAGTTATATGCAGGTATTTATGAAACTGCAAATAATTCGCTTACTCCAAGAGTCTAATCCAGCGCAGCAGGTTTTTTTCCCTCGGAGAAGGAAATAGTTTTTTGGAGAATGAAAAAATGGTTGAGTGACCAACCGACGTTGATTCACTTTCCTCGTAACGAGTTCAATCGCCCTTTTTGGTTTCATGAAAAATATCTGCACTTTGACTCTGAAAGGCTTTGCCCATTACCTTTACAGTAACTGACTTCTAGTAGCTAGCTCCTATCTTTTCACTCTCAAATCCATACTCTTCGAGAGGACCACACCACATAAGCTTCTTCCACTTCACCACGAATTTCTATACTTCGTCTTGCCGATACGAAAAGGAGGAAACAAGTTTAGGTAGTAAATGATGGTGGCAAAAGAAGGTACACCCACCCGCATAGGTAAGTACTCTATATGCTCCGCTATTATTCTGGTGCCTACTAAGCTCACCCCCCTCACGTTGTTTACACCGGATAATGTCAGGGAGCTTGAGTTGAGAGTTAACTCGCTATAAAAACTTTCGCGTCCTCGCTCAATTCCCGACCAACGACAAAATGAAATAAAAACTCCCTCGGTGGTTTTCAAGGAATACATTCCAGTGGTTTATGTCTTCATCAGAGAGAAAGTTTTTTTTACAAAAAAACCTGCCTTGTGTGTGTGTGTGTCCCTTTTTTCGTATTCAAGTCACCGTATATATACGGTATTTACCATTGTGAGTAAAAAATGCATAACTAATCCGAGAAAAATAGTTGGTTCAAAAGTAATTTATTTCCTGTCCTCCTTTCATCCTTTTTCTAGATGACTTCCGTTGAATATACGACATTTATTTGCAAACTATACCCATATACAAGGAGTATGTGTGTGACAACTATCATTTCCGCGCTGGAAAAAAACATGCAAAATTATTTTTTACAATGATTTGACATTCATTTTCTTGCACCCCGTCTCCTCCTAAAAACGCTTTCCTTTCCCAAACACTCGCATGGTTTAAGCCATCGTCTCGCGATCATCATCGTATAATTATTTGCTTGTCGTCATCATATGCTTGCATGTACCTTCCTTTCTCGTTCTTTGGTCCGTAAAAAAAGCTTAGCCAGCTGTAAAAATCAAAAAAAGCTAGGAAAAACCGGAGTGGGTATGAAAAGAAATGGATAAAAAAATATAAGAAAAAATGGTATTTGAAAAAGAAGTTTCTTAACTTGTTTCGTACCCTATTCTCACAGAGAGGAAATATTCATGCATTAGTTTATTGCTTAGAGAAAGGGATATCGAGAGGAGAAAGTTGTGCGTGATGTCTCGCTTCCCTGACTTCCAGCCTTTTCAGCGTAAACACCAACTAATGATCATTCATTCATTCATGGCTTATTCTTCTAGATCCTGCTTCCTCTCACATAAAAGCCTATAGCATATATACAGGCAGGAAAGTACAATGCCACTATAGTTCGTACAAATTGTGAGCCTCGCCTCTGCTTCACTTTCACTTGATGCAACCACAAAGCCTGAGTAAGTTGGAAAAACTGTGATAGGTTATAAAAATGCACGGAAAACATAGAGAAAAGAAGATACACACGCTCACAAACAACTAAATAAGAGAGGGGAGAACAGATATGCAACTATCCTTTTAAAAAACTAATCAACCGTGTATCGCACATGATGCTCGCTTTTTTTCTCCCTCTTTTTTTACGTTCACGTTGACTTCGCTCACAAGTGGTCGATAACAAGTTACACAAGAACCATAAAAGAAATGAGAGAACACTACACCTTGTGCTAGTTGGTCCGTGGTGTTTGTGTGCAGCGAGTCGAGTCATCCTGAGAGTAGTCTAAGCAAGAGTATTTATTCTGCTGGCTATTCGAGAGCAAAAAAAAAGCGGGGGCAAAAAGTAAGGGCGAAAGAGTGAGGGAAAGCTAAAGATGTAGTGGTTTCATCACGCTGAAGTTCATGACGGTAATATATTTGCTAACACGAGGAAAAGGAGTTGCAGAAAATGAAAGTCTGCTCAAGTGTATATTTTCAATTGGAGAAAAGTATATTGTAAACACCATCGGAGCATTTCACTTATTTAAGGTCCGTCCTCGGAAAAAGGCTTAGGAGTACATTCATATATGGTCCGTCTGGATGAGAGAGAGAAGCTCAAGAACGATGATAGGAAATGAATAGTGAACGTGTGAATGTTGTGACAGCCGATTTGCGTACTTTCCTCACTTACTCTCGATCCCTCTCTCCGTTTTCAATACGAATCGGTAATGTTAGATGCAAACAGAAGATAAATGTGTGTGCATGTATACTTGTGTCTATAAGGATAAATAAGAGGATGCGGGGAGAAAGCGTGGGGCATGTCATGACTGTATAATAATTTTTCTTAGTCAGCCAACCAACTCCTCTACACTTTTACACCCATTCCAAAGAGAGTTACATCAAACTGAGCAGCAGTATTGTGTAGGTAGGAAAAATGCGAGGGAAAGTAGAAAGCACAGTTTGTACACGGGATATATATGCCAATGATTGAATAAAAGGGAAAACAACAAGAACTTACCTATCAACTGCTACGGAGAGCAGATGGAGAATACTGGCTGAGCAGCAGAGGACATCGAGACTCGTCCATATCTCACACACGGCTGCTCCAAATAACCACTCTCCTTTGATCTATATTTTCCATAGTTTATTTTTTCCACGAGACCGATCCAAAAATTGTGTCCATAATCCCGAATAGGAAAATGTTGCGTGTTGCACAAACACGCATACACACACAGAGAGAGAACATTTTATTTCAGTCCAGGACAATGTATTGATCATAACAGTTACACAAAGTGGATGTAGTGTTCGAAGAGGGAGAGGGAGAGAGAGATTGAAGATTCGGGAACATGGACGCGACGACACACAGGGTCCCGTTGAAAGTAAGTTGATAACAGCGTATGGTTTCGTAGCAGGCGGCACAAAAGATCCAGGATATATATTTTTCCACAGAACATAATAACCCCACGTCGGCCACATACGAATGTGTTTCAGCACGATCGTCGTCGTCATCATCATCCGATGTCGAGTAAGGGAAGACCAAAAACACACAGAAAAAAAAGAATGGACCAAAGTGTAGAGGAAAAGTGCCCATCATCCAGTCAGCCATCGCACCGTCATAGGATCACCGAGAAAATAACCATCACAAAAGAGACAAGAGTCACAAGATTGATCACTCTGAACTCAAATACTTCTATCAACCATACATACTTCAATGTTACATCCCTCTTTCAAATTTTTTCCCTTTTCATATTGGCAATATTCTGTTTTTGTTTGACTCTACCTATATACTCTCTCTCACACACAAAAAAAAGTTAGAAGCATTTTTGTGTGTGAAAAATCCTCGACTTTGTGTTCCATACTGAAAAGAGGAGAAAACAGTTATCTTTCATTGAATCGGGGTTTTCAACCAAGGTTTTTTGTTCTCCGCTTGAAACACAATCCTATATTTTCGGTACAAACTCCAGGAAAAAATTGAGGATACAAACAAAAAAGGGTACGCTTTTTCATACACTTTATGGTTATTGATATTGGTTTGAGTATGAATCCCTTTTTCACTACGTACTACTCTTCTCTACTATCCAAGTCAATAATGTCCCTCGTTTTAATGGATTTAGCCTTTAGTGAAACCGGAGAAAGTGTGTGTATGTGTGTATATATTTACTTTGGGAATTCTGGATTGCAATATGATATGACTGGAAGACAAAGCAAAGCATACGCTCACTGTACTCTCACTCTCTATTTTCTACGCATCATTCGTCCTTTTGCCACACGCTCATGACATGACCGTTAGAATAATACGGATTTGTGTTGGATGGAGAATGGTTGAATGCTCTGATCATCCTATCTAATGCGATCTGATGATGACGACGATGATGATTCGGAGTTGTCTAAAGGCTGCACCGGAGGAAATACGTGCTTCCGACGCGCTAGATTATCATCAGCATACATGGCGAAATGATATTTTATGTTGATGCTGCTGGGTAGCATGTCATTTATATATATACGCTCACACTGATTTGAAATGAAGAGTGGCTACCAAGAAAATAAAAGGAGAGAGAAAAATATTTTTATACTCTGCCAGCTATAATTCCAGCAATATGGAAATTGAGCTGAGACTAAAGAAATCGCTTCTCCTCGTTTTATGACTGACTGACAAGTAAATTCATAAGCTGAAATGGGTATAAAATGCAAAACTGATGTAGTCACTCGAGAGGCTCGAGAAGAGAGAGAGAGAGAAGATACTCTCATCCATGATGTACATCATCCGTTGAGAGAAAAATCCCGTTAGGTATGCTGCTGTATCTGGTCATGAGAAAGTGAGCTGCTTTCTCTTTTTTCCAGGAAAAAATTTTCCCATAACTTTGTTGTCTTCGCTGTGAAATATTTCAGTTTGTGCTCATCCACTCATCAACAGTAATTTTTCATGCTGAGTACATACACGCGGGGCTTTCACGGCCGTACGGAACGGTGTGGTGTCTGTCTCGAGTTACGCCGGATATAGGGCATATGAACGGGGGAAAAGAAAAATAATGATGAAAGTCAGGGTAAAAATAGGGGGAAATGGGAAAACGCAAGAATGCTTCATTGCACCGACACTCATATATTACTAACGGCTGCTATTTGGCGACCACACATGCCGCCATAATGCATAATATGGTATTTTTTCTTCCAGAGTATAAGTAAACATAGTTTGAACAACAGCATCCACAAGTGGACCCTCCATTCATTCATTCCAGTTCGCCGTACGAGTATAAAAAACTCTCTATTGTGAAAGCGAGCATGTAGTAAGTACTCGGCTGCATATAGTCTACTCTGCTCCAAAATACCTATGGAATAATGGCCGGGAATGGATGCCGGCGAATTATTACTTCCACTTTGACTTTCTCTCCCTCTCTCAACTGGAGCACAATGGCACACACATTACATTATGCATTCATGCAGTATAGTCCCTCCAAATCTCTTCATGAGTTTCCCCTGTTTCACGCTACGGAGATCTGATGATGACCGTAAGCACGTAATCGGGTACAATTTTTACAAAGAGAGAATTGAATGAGTGTAGTTATTCCACATTATTTATCGTGACTTCAAGCACAATTTTATACGCGAATCTCAGAACGACGAGAATGCATACATATATATATTTTTGCGAGGGCGAAAAGTTTATGCCACCCGCATTCATGAACATGAAATGTACACAGACACACAGAGAGAGTTGGCGGAAATGAAGGATTTTCAACAGCCTCGTGAGTACATAGATACCACCGCAAGTGGGAGAAGTGAATTGCGTAATTCTATGTACATGATCATGTGCGCTCTCACACACACACAACACCAATATTACCATTCAAAGAAAATTGATTTGATAAGCCTCGTAATAATAATACACAAACGTGGAAATAGCGAGAAAGAGAGAAAACGAGAAGCGTTCTTCACTACTTCCGCCGGTTTGGCAATGGAAGAAAATCCAGGGAGCAATGTAATAAAGTGATGAAAAGACAAACATGCATTGTTGAAGCATCTGCTCCATATATACAAGACGACGCTGTGCTGCTACCTTATATTTCGGGAGAATATTGAAAAAAAGAAGTCGTAAATGCTTAGAGGTTTTTGGCTGCCTACCTAAACTATCCTCATATATATGCACTTCATAAGAAATAGGAACATGGAAAAGAGGATGTGAATCAATGCCAGAGAGACATTATTGGAAGAAAAAAGTGAAAGCCGAGAGGAGCACACACACACATACAACTAGTGGTTAAATGCATTATTGCGATTGTTCCTCTCCGCTCTTCTCCACTTTTCTTCCCTTTCTTCTCTGTTGGCATTGATGAAGTGAGCCGAGTTGATGATATTTTGTTTGCTTGCTTTTTCACCGACCGATAAAATGTTGTGCGAGTGTATATGTGCCCTCCACTTTTACTACCTCTTTCTTGTGTGTGATGTGTGGTTGGCAACCATTTCTCCTCTCCTATACATATTCGATCACTGTATTTTCATTTTTCTTCCTTGCCTCATAAGTACGATTAGAGATAATGTGCTTTGTTACAAAACAGTTCTTGAGACGAGAGGAGGAAGAAGAAGAAAAAACGGGAGAGAGAGACGAGTTGCGGAATCTTCTGCACGGATTTATTTATATATGAACGTTAGCAAGTTGTACATCGCTCCTGTTATGAGGGAATTATAGTAGCGAATTCCTTTATCTTTGACGGAATGAAACATTCTTCTCCAACCAGAGAAGGAGAAGCTCAATGTAAAATTGTTGGAGAAGAAAAAAAAAGTTTTTACTATTTTCCCTGCCTTGATAAGTATTTAACAAGGAAAGTTGGTTGATTCATTCCTATAGGGTATTAGTAAATGGAAGAAAATTGCTCTCAGATGGAAATAATATTGTTCAGAGGAAAATAAAAAATGAGCTCAGTTTGGAGGAGTCGAATAGCTCTGCGCTTTTGCATCATCCCACATATATTATAATCTTTTTCCTCTTTTGGCTCACTTTCAGTCACTCAGTCACTCAGTCACTTTCTTCCCATTGCATATACTTAGATCTATTCAATAACCTTCAGAACTTAAGCCTTCTCTCAGAGTCGGTTCCTTTCCAACTTTCTCTTGTGGTTTTTTACCCACTTCGTCGAATATTGTATTTTTTTCCTTTGCTCTTCTCTCTCCGCCGTCATTTCTCGCTCAGCTTCAATAATGGTTCGTTGAGCATACAATAACGAAGAAAAGATCTCTTCTCTTCTTCTTCATATCGAAGATCATCAACAGTATCAATCTCGGGGAAGCACTTGTAGTCAGCATAATAGTAGCAATAGCATTTTGAGTGGAATCACACGCGAAAGTAATAAGGAATGGGATTCGGTCTGAGAGAGAAGAAAATGAAATACTATTTATTTTGCTGCTTGTCTCCAAAAATCACATAAAATGCTTCAAATTATGGAGCACACACACACACTACTTTTATCATGCAGAGAAACTGGGGGAATGCAATCTCTTATTCCCACTCTACTTTTATACCCAACACTAATACGGCATTTTACGTACGAACGTACAGCCTAAAGAAGAGAATAATATCGACAACTGATATGGTGACATTTCTTGCCTAAGTTATTAGCAGAAGTTGATAGTAGTACGACACACAGAGGAAGAGTCGCAGTATAAAAAAGAAATAGAAGCAAAAAGGATTCCCCCCAGCAAAATGGCTTGAAAGTGGGGAAAACGAGAATGGGAGAAAAGACAAGTAAAAAAGGTTCAAGGATATTTCTACGCATATACACAAAGATATCTTTTATTGGCTCTCCTTTTTTTTGTGTTGTGCAGTTTGAAGGATGGATGGGAAGAGATCGTCATCAGAAGCTTTCTCTTTTCTCTCTCTCTATCCGAAGCGTAAATATAGTTCGAAACATGGCTTCGCTCACAAAGTCTCATATAGATATTCTGAGAATCCCCGTTGTTTTTTCAGACCCTTGATATGAGATTAAGGGAAATGGCAGAAACCCATACAACTACTCTACTACTGCTGCACACACTCAAAGTTACTTTTGTTTTTTTACCTTTTGGCGTGTGCTCTATATTTTGTAAGTATATTCTCGGATTTTAGATTGTTGCTGTTATTACTGCCACAAAAGCTGAGAGAAGGAAGACGCGAGATACTATTTCGAAACTCATACGTATAATGTATGTTTGTAAACATGAATATGATAATGCAAAAGGGGAAATGGTAGTAGTGAAAAGTAGCAGACTGTAGGAGTAGCGAGAACTACTACGTACGCTACTACAAACAACCACGTTGAGTCGGACCATGCATTAAGAGAAAGGGGAAAGCAAATCTTTTAGGTAGTTATAAATCCTTTTTAAAATTACATGTATCAACGTATACACAATTCAAGGAGACATGTAAAACAAAATGCTTTAATGGAAGGCAGTTTTTCGTGGTTTCCTTGTCTTTGCTCGGACTTTCTGACTAACACATGTACGATTGTCCCACAGTCAGTGTGTGTGTGTACACTTCAGACCAGACCAGAATGCAGTCCCAGTCCCTCGTTGAGATTTTTTCACCGTTGCTGTGTGCATCATAATTTCATCCAATTCAAGAAACTACTTACTCGCTGTACTACTTGTCCTTATGAGATTACTCTCGTAAAACATGGAAAAGATTCTATTCTATTACGACATCTCTCTCTTGCTCAACCCTTTCTTTCAGGAAACATTACGGATCCAGTTTGTAACTGCAAATGTGTTAGAATATCGCGCAGTATGTGCTCTCATTCGTCTGACAACACACCTCTCTCATTTATGGACTTTATATTTCCCAACAGCTTTCAAAGAGGAGGCTCGGCTAACGCTTTTCAGGAAGAAAAAAGGAGAAGACAGATACACGACTGTCTGAATTGACTGGATGCAGCAGCCCACAAGAGATCGAGGAAAGTGGTTCTACGTCTACGGTGCGCGTACGGTAGTAAGGTGATATCTTGTCTGGAGTAGTCGCGAAGTGGGAGAGAAAACTCATTCCATTCCGAGAAAGGGAGGAAAGTCAGAAATATTGAAAGGGAAGTCAATTCGTAACTATATTTCCACAACAAAAAGATTGAGGAAGTCCCAAGGATAATAATGCACGTGTGTAACGGGTATATAGTAAGCCCAAGAATTCCTATCGCATTCTTCCAAGAAAGCATTCACCTCCTCAACACGGAGGAGTTTGTCCTTGGTTGACTGATTGCGACTGAACAAATATGAAAGGAGGGAACAACAATGCCTACGCATAATGTGAAATAATGGATTACTTGAAAAGGAACTCAAAATGCTCCTGCTACAACTATACAACGTAAATAGGTAAACATATTGAAAAGCCTCTTCCTCCTCACGTCATCACATCGAGCGCACACCATTACCCTGTCGAAAAGGAGGGTATTAAATGTATTTATGGGCGTGGATGAACAAACAAGATGAAATAAAATAGGACATGTTATATGTAGATGCACTCCACTGACTATATAGCATCAAGCACATTTCAAGTTTTTTTTCTCCAGCTACCATCGTCATCTGTCCCGCATCAAATACGGGCTCGACTTTAAGAGGGAAAGTAGTGAAACACAACAAGCGCCAGAAGAGCAGAGAAAGTCGAGATTTATGTGGATGCTTCATACAAAAATAGGGTATACGACGCGCCTGGTGGACACACTTTATGGACAGATTCGACCCATGTTTTCTCCCTTTTGTTTTTTTGTGCAACCACTGCCATTCAATAAATCCTTGTGTAGATTTTGTAATGCCAGACGTGCGTGCACTACGGATGGCGGACAATATAAAGCCAACAGAGAAAGCGAGAGGCACAATAAGTTGCCAATTTCCTGAAATGGAAAACACCAGAGTAGGTGCTTTGTTTGTGGCTCTATCTCTGCCACCTGAGTTGGAATGATGTGCTTTAAATGGAATTGCGAGATTCGATACAATTGCTATTAGCGCTAATACATACCGCGTGCTGCTCTCCTTTTCCTTTAATGCATCGCAATAAAGATGCCAAATCTCGATTACGACAGACAATCAGAAAAAGTAGCAGTTCGTGGCTTGGCGATAGAGTTTTCGCCAAAATGATATTTTCTACTTTCTTCATTATTATAATAGAAGCAGATGGAGGTTATTTCTCTGAGCGATTCCAGACAAAGCACCCACTCAAAATACTAGTTCACAAATTTGTGGGTGGGTCTACATTGATAGCATGTTAATGAAGTGAATGGATGTTGGTTTACATATGGCTACAAGGATTTTTTTTAAACAAGCATCGAATATTTTTTCGCTATTTTATTGATAGTTCGACGTCGGAACAAAAATTTAGATAATAACATGCCACTGAACAATGGATAACAGGTCTGGTATGATCCGTCGTCTATGGTATGTTGACACATGCACAATGCAATGGACTTCGCGTGACGATTGAATATTCAATTGGGCCTTACGATTCTTAAAATTATCGTAGCACGGATGCAAAGGAGTTGGTGCCAATTGCCAATCCAAACATATGCGTAGTAATAATACCCATCGATCGCGTTGAGGTTGTGTATGTTCTGAACTTGTTTTCAACGGCGTTAGATTCTGGATCGAATCAACAAATTACAAGACAATTAATTTCGCCTTCCTTCCTGATTTCACCAGGTGATATGCGACAACACGTGACAAACTGTAGTTGGGGTTGGGGTATTTGGAATACCGCTCGAACTAATATTTTGGGTTTGCGTTAAAACCCAACTTTCTACACATAAAAATTTGAAATTTGAACTGTTCCAATCTTACAACGTAGAAATTAATATTATTACACTTCGTGTAAAACATACATCTTCGTTCTTGAGGAGTCAGTACGTAACAAGTAACAACTCACTCAGAGTTCATACTGAAGGACAATTAGCAATGAAATCACTTCAAAGATAACATCTACAAAAAGCAAATCAAGATCTGAAAGTTACGTGGCCGCTTTTAATTACGAGCCCAAGCTTTATACAATCTTCATAAATTAGTGATACGAGAAAATTTCCTGTCCATATGCCCATCCTTTTATGTAGGAAAGCGACAAGTTTTCATCCTCGGGTTTTGTATCTAACGTGTAGCTCAAAGGCTAGCTTCCATTCGGTAAATAGAGAAGTCATTAGATGAGCAGCAATCATTGCAAATATAGTTACGTACTCATGTAATCCAATAAAACTGCCATTTATGTAAACATATATAATATGCTCGTGCAAATCAGTTTTAACTATCCTAATGAAAGTAAACGGCATGATATGTCCTACACAATCTATATAGTATGTAGTAATACGTTGTATGTTCGAATATGTGTGGGCAGTTGGCATACATACTTACATGCATGTACACAAGATGAGGAACGAGAGTCCCTCTAAAAAATTCGTTTCAATAAATATTGGAACGATATGCCTCTATCCCTTTTTCACATTCTTTCATCTGGACAATTCAATATTTGTCCACTTCCAGGGCTGATACGTGTACATGTACACATAGCACCAATAACGATATCAGCACCAACGAGTGAGCGAGCTTTCACTCATAAAATTGTTAAGTTAGAGTGTATCACGCTATAAAAATATATACGAGTATGTAACTATGCTCTCTGTACATGCTTATATATCCTTAAACTGAAGGAGATGAAGCGGCAGGAGAAGTCGTACGTGATATTTACAGGATAAAAAATTAAGTTAGACGGGGGAAACGGGAGTTGAAAATAAACTACACAGCAAAAGCAACAACTTTAGGAGAGTGAACTGTCTGCCGACAGCTTTCTCCTATATATCATCTCTTTCCATTGTCTCGTAAAGCATCACTTAGCACAAGAGTGTAGTTAAAAGAAAGGCAACAAGCATCACTGTTTTGTTACTCTTACAACTTATTATACTCATTTCTCTAAAAAAACTACGTACCCATGTCAGAGCAAAGCAACAAAGCACATATCTTCGAAACTCAATTTCCGCCTGGTTGAAAAAAATACCAGTGTGAGTGGGTATATGAGCAGTTTTTTTATAAATATTTCATGTTGATATATACGTTTTTTGAAAAGGGGTAGATAAAATTGCAGACGGAGAGCGGTAGCAGAACTATGAGATTTCTTGGAAAGATTATTCTTAAGACGAGCATAGTTCAGGAGGTGATAGAATGACGTCTTTGCTCCTCTAAAAACTAAAGTGTGCACAACGACCACATCTAGACTCTCCTCCACTTTACGTGTCGTGCTAAGAATCTAACTTAAGTAGCAGCGCGCCACCAAAAGAACTCTTCTTATATTTTTTCTAGGCTCACTTGTCTAGAAAAACCACCGTCACCGTCACTTACCGTTTTCTTTGGAGAAAAAAAGTGCTCATGCTCTTCTATACGTTTTTCGGAGGGACCTTATTTGCACCGTTCGTTCGTTCATCTTTCTTCCAAGAGAGATGCCGTACTGTCATCTTGTGAAAAGAACAAGTGTTTTATGTTACGTTGGGCTAGACACCGTAGTAGTACACATGCTTCATAGGATATAAATATCCTCTCTTATGAAATAGTAGCAGTTACTAATAAATGCCTTAAGTCGGTTCGGGCCAGCCAGTAGTTCTTATACACAACTATTTCAGTTACAAATATCTTTCAACTTGTCATTTTCCTTGGAACTGTTAACATTGACTAACAACTTCTCCCTCTCGTCATGTTTCTTCCTTCGCCTTATTTTTTTTCTTCAAAAAGCACCAAGAAACTCCCCTTTACTTTCTCTTTCTAACATCAACTTGAAGTAGTAGACTGGAGAAGGAAAAGGAAGGCATTGGTGGAGGGAAACTTTCATCATATATTACACAGGGAAGAAAGGCTCCTAGGAGAAAGCAAGATTTTCACACACACATCTGACAACTCTTCAAACTGAGCTCGTTGTAATTACTCTCTCTCTCTCTCTTTCTCCCCTGCTTTCCCCCTCTCTCCACTTTCTTCAGGATCTTGTTGCTGTTGCGAGAGTTTTTCTTGTGGTTGAGCAGTAAAGTAGAGAGAATGCACATAGTAGTTTATGCTTACAACCGGCACATAATAGTTTCAAATATGCTCTTAATTTAATAACATCCTATGTTTTTGTACACTTTATATATGTCTCACATGTTGTTATTACAATGGCGATGATGCTGCGCACTATTATTGGCTCAGCTGTTACGTGGAAAAACTTCCTTATTCCTCTCGCCTTCTCTACTTCTTCCTTTATCACGTCACATATTTCCAACTTGCATTCACCAAGAAACAACCAAAGGAAAGTGGGGAAAAGTGTGAAGTTGTTGGACATGATGAGTAAGCACAAAAATACTGCACTGGAAAAGGTTCTACTTTCTACTTTTAGTACGATTTTCTTAGGAACGTCATTTACATGGAATATAATGCAGTATAAAAATACGCAGTCTGTTTTCGTGTATCTACCTAAATACTCATACTTTCCCCATACTACTTTCTCTCTTCTCTGTCTTCAGCTTTCAATGATGATGAATGATATTTTTCATTCGATTCTCAACACTGACGACGGCTAACAATACTATATCATCTTTAGGATGAGAACTGAGTGATGTTGTTCTATAGGATTTAATAAAACAGCTATACTATTTTTTAGCTTGGCATGAGCTGTACACATATACAATGGTATTAAACCGTAAATGGTGCTTGCAAAATGAAATTATGGTATTGTCTGCTGCCTCTCCTTCCGCCTTCCCAACTTTCTCGAGTTGAAAAAGAAGAAAAAACTTTGTATTTTCTTCCAACTAAAATCACTAAAGCATGCACACTATATATTTTCTCTTTTTATCTGAGCCGACGAGTTCGTTCAACGACTCTCCAAAGTGGCCAAATCCGCTTCTAAAAAAGAAGTGGAAAAAACAGAGTCGAGAGAGAATAAAAATGATTCTTTGAATTTTGGTGTGCATTTCTTTCTCACTGCATAATTACATATATAAATGTCATGTCCCTGTTCGACTCTAAACTAGTGATTTTTCGGATTCTTTTTATTATTCCTCGTTCTCCCTATTTCTTTTGCGTTTTTTTGTACAAAAGGAAGTTTGTTTTATTATGCACTCCGCAGTTATTTCAAGTCGCTCTGTAGTTTGCATGCATACTAGAGTAGCTATATATGTATGTACTTATATAAGGAGCGGGGGATGGTGTGATGTGATACTGTGAGCAAGAGACATTGTACGAAAATCAGGTGAAAATAAATGCTCTATTTTTCACTGGAAAGTGCTCTCCAGCCAACGCTTTTCCACTCACTCGACCCACTTCCTCACACAACCCCGGTTTGTGTCTTTCAAGGGGAAGATGAAGGATAAGGAAAAAAGTGGATGTAGCATGCACACATGCTTTTAGCACAGAAGGAAAGAAGAGTTTCTCAGTTTTTTAAAACCTTCTCTTGCGTGCAACCAAGGGAAAAAAAGCGAGAATATCGGTTCCCATTTTCCCCCCTTTTGTCTCTCCTATAAATAAAGGTTACTCTCCATTCCTTATAAAAATCCTGTGTACGTGCCTGTAAACCCATATTTAATGCCATTGTTCTAGTGCTATTAACACTAGAGGAATGGTCTTCTGCAGCTATTTCTACAAGATTACTTTGTATATTATAAATGACAATGTGCATGTGTGGCTCGTTCAGCGAAGAAATGAGAGAAAGTACACTTTCTCCAGAGAAATATTCTAACAGATTTTTATAGAGGAGTAGTGTGGTAGCCGCCAGTCCACTTTCTTCACTGTTCCTTCCTAAAGATTTCTCTCTCTTCAGTTTCATATTCCATATTCCGTCGTGAGACGACTTTTTTCCACGTACGAAAAAATAACGGAACTACTTCAGTATTTTATTCAAGTTAAACCGACCTCAGCAGTTCATGCTCTGTTCTTTTTAGTGTAATGTACGACACATTTTACTTTCATACTCCCAGCATCACATAATTCATCAAAAAATTTCCCAAAAAAATATCAGACACATAGTTTCATATTATATATATACTTTGTCCCCAAGTCTCACGTTCTTAAAACAGAAGAAGAAAAAGTCCGACTGGGTGCAGAAGAGAACACCCATATCTCAAGCTACACTTTCCTAACAATTTTGTACAATTTTATTACAAGTATCTGTTGTTTTATAGCCTTTTTCTCGTCAGCACATTGAACATTTCCTTTTGCCATCACATAAAATATAGGGCCATATATACACACACATGTGAATCAACCTGTACCACACTTTCTCCTTTTTCACGCACCTGGTTTTTTATATTTTTTCTTTTTCACCAGTGGCAAAAGACCAACTTCCATTTTCGTGACGACGACGATGCATGGTTCTTGCTACACAATACGAGTCTAAAGGTACGTAAAAGGGGAATATAGTAAAAGTTTTTCTCACCTCATAAATAGCACCGAGAGGCATCACAAGACATGCTACCATCAAGTCCGCTACTGCCAGAGAGACTACCAAGTAGTTGGCCACGTTCCTCAAGTTCTTCTCGATAAACACTGCCACAATCACAAACACGTTTCCTGGAGGAGAAAAGAGTAAATAGAGAGGAAAAAAACGAATTCATGAGAGTTGTCCTTCCAATTTAGTCGACAATAATGGAAAGTAAAAAACGGGGAACATATACGAGAGCGGAAAAGCTCGTTTCTCTCCACTCGTGAGCTTACACGAGTGGAGATAAGGTGATGGGAGGAAAAAAGAAAGGTTGTAATTTAATGTCATCATTATTTTTTAAAATATTTGGAAAAGATGGCACATTTATACGGTTTTACACGTCCATACATTTTATTTAGTTGATTTTTTTCTCTCTTCTCGTGCGAAATTCTACAAGCGGATAAAACTTAACAATAGCACGTTGCGAGAACAATATGCCGGATCAAGACCTTGTACAATAATGCGTTTTTTGTGCTGCGAAGTTAAAAAGAATGTGGGTATAAAAAGCATTCTAAGATAATGGGAAGAAGAGGAAATGGGGCAAGGGGTATCGTAAGCACACGGACACGGAGTCACAAGCCAACTACGAATTGGATTTATGAATGTGAGATTGTCTGCACGGGGATGGGGACCGTGTAGTAGTAATGCATGCTCGAGAAATGGGAAAGGAAGGATGAAAACGAGCGTATCCGTTCATTTGCGCTGTCTATACTACAAATAAAAGATGTTCATGATGAGACTGTGACTGTCCCCGTATCCGTCCAGAGAAATGTAATACTGGGATTGGATTTTGTTCCAAAAAAATTATATAAAAAATAAAGTCCTCTGCTGGTGTCTCATCCTTTGGTCTCTTCCATTTTTATCCTGATCGAAGTTCACTTTCCTTTCCCTTTGTGTTTTATGAATTCCGTTAGATGAGAGAAATGCTGAGATACGAGACACCAGCTGGTGTTGTATCTGTGCAGTTACGTCAAATTGTTCTTTGTCTATATCGTCTATTGGTATCGGTCGGATTCTACTGCTGCACAGTTTGCTCTCTTTATGTCAATGATGTATGATAGATGTTGGACTGCGTCTTACATCTTCTTATGGATATGAAAGTGAAAGTGAAATGGACGGTTGACCAGTGACAGAAATGCTCTCAAAACCCGTCGCTTTATGCGAATGATATACTTGAGCGATAAAACTTCTTCGTCACCCTTCAAGTCTCCCAGTTACATGACTTGCGTAAGGACTAGAAAATCGTGACGTTGTGTTGGTTCCTTTCATAGAACTGCTAGAGACCGTGATCATGAATTTTTACGGCGTATTTTACAAAGCGTGGACACAATTAATGTGTGGGTTTAAGCTATTTTGAGTTGGTTAGTGGCATTAATGCACTACACCCTTGCTTACATGGGCAATTGGCTGTAAAACGTCGTAACTAATTAAACTGATGCAGAAAGATATAGTGTTTATATTATATAAAGCTTTCAATTTTATTAAATTATGAAGCTACATTACTCCGAGACCAGTAAAACCAGAACGCTATCATTTCCATCAAATATCAGTTATAAGAAACATATGCGATTGTCTCTGATACATTCCTACTGTAAATTGTACATTGTACATCTATTCGGTAACAACACCTACATATTACTGCATATTTCAGATAAGAGTGAAGAACTTATGGTAACAAACGGTGTATTGAAAAGAACTTTTAGAGCTAGGTGTATGCTCCGCTTTTTCACAAGTTCATGCTGTGGGAGTATGCACAGCGGAAAAACGCGACCTGTCAAGGGACAATAAATTTTTCCTAAATAAAATACAACATCCTCCGGATATACATATCTCTATCATCAAACCCAATCCTCATACATATCATGGATATTCTTATTTCAAACATACGTAACAGCCAATACTGCGTGCGGATTCACGGATTACGCCACCATACAGACATGCATATGAGGGCATGTCGTTGACATGTCCCGATCTTCACTTAAACTCCGTTCGAATATTCTTTCAAGTTTTGGAGGGATAAGTAAAATGAACAGATTATCAAGATCTATAAGCAGCGCGCAAAATGTGTCAGTCAATAGTTGGAATATATAGCACAGGTGTGTATTTTGCAAACAATTAAATGTTTTATGGTGCATACAAATATTGGAAGTTGTTACATTACTGAGTGTATCACATATTGCAAAATGCCACAAGTTTGACAAATCTACATCTCGTAAGCCAGAGTCAAGAATGATCGCCTGCCCTAAACTAGTTACAAATGGTTCTTAATTTTAAGCATGTTATTGAATCCATATCAAGTGTAATGGCATATGCTACACCGTCATATATAGTAAACAAGATGCACAATTGCACAGAGATGCATGCTGCTCTTCCATTCCACTTTCATAGAAAATTCCTAACTGAACAAAGATAGGTTCATGGCTCATGTTACATTTGGGCGATTAATTCAGTTAGAAATTCGTGGTTTGTCTTTAGTCCAAAATAATAAAATATCATTAATTATTAAGTGTGGAATGAAAATAAAATATCACGCCAAATTAAAGGCTATTACGTAGGTTATATAACCTACAGGTAGTATTGTAACATTGTAAGCATCAACTTTCTTACACTTTAAATGACGATGATGTGTGCATGTGTTTTGTCAAATAGTATTTATTGTTGTATGTCTTCTGCAGGTAAATACGTACGTGATACTGCATATTTCAGTAAGGAATATTTGGTGTCAATGCCAAACAGTACATCGTAATAAACTTTTAGACTTATTAGTTTGCTCCGTGTTTCACAAGTGCAAGCTCAGAAGGAGTGTGGGAGTATGCACAGCGGAAAAACTCCAGATCTGTCAAGGGACAATAAATTTTTCCTAAATAAAATACAACATCCTCCGGAAATATCTCCATCATCAAACGCAATCCTCTGCGAAGAGCAAAATCTCGCTAGTCGAGCTTGAAATAACCATGTTACAAAAAAGCGAATTGTCAATATACACAGAACATGCCCCCACTCGCTTCTAACAATCTTTCAACATTTAATGACATTCTGCAACATGCTACCAACCAGCTTTGGAATGATCGTTTAAAAGTTGTTAAAAGCAAGACTACATTCAAAATTGTCAGTTTCCTCTGGATGCTTGAAATTACTGTAGATGCCTATTTTGGATTGATATATACTCAACTCCGGGAATGTGTTGGAGAAACTCGGAAGCAATTTTTCACATGTTGTATTTGAAGGCTTGAACGCTCCAGAAAATGTTGCATTGGAACGTTCGCCCGTTGTACTTCATTTCGTATGCACACAACAAGGAATAGAGATGAGAAATGGATGAAAACAGCCTGCAGCCTAAAATATTCATTATTTTTTCTCATGCGACGTCTGTCAAATGAGATTGTTACTTCTCGTCACAACTATTAGCGATGATAAATTTTCAAAGCAGTGATCCGACTCTGCGTCAAATGAAATTGAATTGAAACCTTCCTCGTGCAATGTGATCCTTCCAATGGACAACAAGCATATAAAAATAATAAAACATCTCTTCATGGACCACGACTCCGGCGACTGACAGACTGGCTACTCACAACAACTCAGATTACATTACATACTGAAAACGCTTCAACTAGCAATAAGAGCGCATAGCTTTGAGATAAAATTACAAAGAGCGAGCTCGCAATATCGCTTCTTTTCCCCTTGTTTTCTCTCCCGAACTGTGAATAGATTTCGTTTCTAACTAAATATGTACATACGCGACACAATTTCAAGTGTCTCGTCATAGGGAAAGCTATATTTACATGTGGAATGGAACTACATATACGCACGCAGATTCTTCAAACCTCTCGACTTCATATGATGCATTATTCCATTGAATACTGGTGCAAGTACTCTAGATTCCAGTAAGCATAGCCATTTTCACACAGATCAAAAGACTTCATACAACCATAATAATTACAGTCCTTTTCAATATGAAAGTCGATCCAAAAAGCGCTTTCAATTTCTACTTAGAAATGGAGTACATTATTATGACTAACACTCTTTCACTCTCATCCTATCCCATATATATATATATATATATAGCAATTCAATTCGGATGTAAAACACTTCACAGAAAATTTATGCAGAAAAGTGTGCCTAGCTCAACAAAGAGGTATGTAAAATCCTGTTTAGATAAGGATCAGATTATTCATTCATATGACCCATCCAAAAGTCTAATGTTAATTTAATTTCAACGACTTTCACTGGAATGTACTCCTCAGCCACTCTAGCTCATACTTTTTCATTGAAAATGAACGTGTGTCACACGTGATGATATAAAATTTGTGAGAAAAGTTTCACTTTCTTCTCCGTAATGAATAGAAAGTGATACCATATACGAATCTACCTAAATTATAACTGATTATCAACATGGCCAATATGATGTCATTTTGCATTAGCAAAGCATATCTGCATAAATCTGAATACATTATATCCATCCACACCCACATTCAATTACATAACTTTTGATCAGTCAAAGTATGCATGAAGTGGAACTCTTGATTGAGTAAAAACAATTTAACCGGGCAAACAAGTGGAGAGGAGAGTCTTTTCTAGGATGAGAGAAAGCACAAGAGTCTGTTCGTTAAACACACTGCATAGGATTGTGTGGGTCAGAGATGGTTCATGGTGAATGCTGAGGTTGTTTCCCCAAATTTATGTTAAAGCTTATAAGGAAAGGAACGGAATAAAGAAAGTCATATATATGTATCCGAATTTACGATAATCATATAGTATATATATATATATTCTTATTTTCTCCATCCAAAGTATGTGAGACACGGTATCCCTTTGAATGAAAAGAAGATGAACCGCAAAAGTTGTTCTAATCGTTTCATTTATTTCCCCAAGTCTAGGTTTCCCTATCTCCACACACACACACACAACCGGAACAAAAACTACGTCTGTTTAGCTTCCATCTGATTCTAAAAATAAATACAATGACTTGGGAGAAAATTAAGAAAGAGAAAAGAAGGTTGAATTTAGGAAGACAAAAGGAAAACCAATAAGACGACGAATGCTGCACAAAGAGAGATCAGAATGAGTTATCAGGCAAAAAAGGGAAGACAGAAAAGAGTGCGGGCGAAAGAGGATGGAGTGGAGTTTTTTCCCTCTCTCTCTCTCAAGTTTTAATGAAAATGACGTTATAACAGTCGGATGTGAATAAATCAACCGGGAAAGTATTAGTCTCCACAGTCTCATGCATAAGAAGTTGGTGAAAGTTTATGCAAAGATATCTCTCGCTCCCTCATTCTAAAAATGTCACGAACATCGATAGTTTGCATGCTCAAAAGTAATAGGCTTTACTTACATTCTGTGTTTTCTCGAGCACAAGAGAAAGAGAGCGAAAAAAACTTAAAACAAAAGAACGTCACTACTCACTGAAGTGTGTGTGTGTGTCAGAGCTGTGTGGGGAGTTTTTTTCTAATGCAAAAAGCAGAAACAAACTAGTTTTAGTTCCATATTTGACTCGCTATGATTTAAATGAACGCTTAAGTTTGGAGAAAAGCAATGGAAGAAGAAAAGAGGCTGATCAGGCATGGGAGGAGTGGAATGAATTTTTGGATCGTGTAAGAGGAGAAAAACGTAGAAATGAAGAGAGAGAGAGGAGAAAGTGAGAGAAGTAGGAGAAAAGTGAAATCCGATTCAAGATTCTTTTCTCAACTTTTAATGTCATACACATAAAAGACTGTTGATTCTTTTCTCCTTTCAGGAGCAGGGTACATTCCAAACATGCTCTCCACTCCACCAGAAAGACGAGTATGCTTATAGTAGTCGCACGCACCCTACTTCTCTCTTTTTCCATATTCTTATTCTTACTTAAGTTGTGCTGGATATCTTGGGGAATTGTAGTAAATCTCAATAAAACTCAATTTGAATGTGTAAGAAAAAGTGAAAGAGGTGGAAAAGGAGAAGACTGTCTGTGGAGAAGGAGAGAAGTGGAGATGGGATAAGAGATATAAAAAGTATGGAAACTTTGTAGGAAGGAACATATTCAAGAATAGTTTTAAACTATTGTAAATCTGTAAATATACAAAAATGTGCTCTATATGCATGTGAACATTCTTCTCTATTGATGTAGTAATCATTATAAGCGTCTAGAGATTCTTCATTGTTGTCTTTTTATCCGTCCTATATATGTGCACCTCAAGTCACCATATGCTTGTACATATGGCATGTCCCATGTGTGCTCGTGATTACTTTTATGTTAGTGGTCCTTCGACTTTATAAAGGTGTCCATATGCTCACTGGGGGAAAAGTTTTAATGAGTTTGTAGTTTCAAGCAATCACCTGCCGGTGTCAAAAGTGTTAGTTTCAGACTTTTGTATTTGACCAGGCCAAGATTCTTAACTTCTCAAAAAAATTCAAACTATGTCATGAATTTACTTGTAACAAAGTTTTTCCTCAAACGAACGAAACGGCATAATATGTATGTATTTATACGTACAAATCTAAAAAGAACTCCACTTGCGTTTTATTCGGTTCAAAGTTATTCTGACTCAAATGTCTCGATTTTCGGCTTCACTCTGTATCTAAAGCGTACTCAAAGCGTAGTTTAAAGAACAAGCATATGCACAGTACGAGTTAGCTTGTAATTCATTTGCACAGTGTCTCTGTATGTATCTTGAAGACGAGCTGAACCTGTGTTCTTTGTCACAACTAATTCATATAAATTGCTGCTAAGGTAAGCACCCTGAAAGCTGCAGCTTTCCCTGGATTACGAGGGTTGGCGATGCTGGGGCTGTGACTCGAGGAAGCAAGCATCAAGAGTAGGAATGCATGATGACATTTCCTGGAATTAGATAACACTAATGCCGGAGGATCGCAAAACTGGCAATAAACAAGTTTTTCTCACTCTGCTCATCTCTCAGAAAGCCACTCTTGTGCAAAATGCCTGCTACACACTCGCTTGCAAGGAAGTTGTGTAGTTACTTCGTTCGTGATTGTGATGTCAATCCCTGAATTACAACTATACTTCTACAGCTTCACGTGGGCATACTTATTTGTTCTACCGGAATGCGTCAATGTCTCACGTATCTATTCAGATTTATTGAGCGTGCACTAGGTATGTGCTCAGACAGTCAGGATTCAATTTGGACCTATTTTACCTCCTCGAAACTCCCCTGTCTATCATTGTTGTCTGTATGAGAAGGCCTTACATACAGCCTATTGCATGGCATAGCCGTATGAAACCAAGGCCATAACAATAACAATTCGAGTTTTGGACCACTCTCACTTACAACGGCTGGTGGGTGTCTCCAGAATATTTTAAAACTTTCACCTAAATCATTTTCAATGATTCATAAATTTCGAAAGTGACGACAACTAATGTCTGTGTCGTATAGTTTTGCACAATGGCATAAATTATCGGTTTACCCGATCAACTGGTGCAGACATCACATAAAACCAGTAGGTTCAGTCTAGAATATGCACAAGATCTTGTTTAGCACATGGCAAAATTATGCAATTCAAACTCATCCGACATACTTGGTTCAAGGCAAGTTTGTTTGTTTGTAGTAGTTTGTACAGATATGCAATTCGAATTAGTGACATACGCTTAGTGAAAGTCTGGCATGCACAAGCTAAATTTGATTTCATGAATGAATCCACCTCTAAAATGTAGGTGGGCTGGAACCGCCACAGTCGAATGAATATGATTAGGATTCATTCATCTCAGAGATAAAATATTATGTATTGAGGTCAAGTCATAGTTCACGCTCTCTTATACAATTTGAGCACGTCACATCACACGTTTGAGCACAACCAAATTTAATGGTTCATAGCGCAAGACATTAGCCGTTCCATGCACTGCTCAGGTACGCCTACGAAATCAAAGAAGAAGAAGACTGTTGTCGTACAAAAATCATGTCTTCGTTGATTAAACCTGTCTCATTTTCTCGAAAAATAATATGCAAATGAGCACCAAAAAGTTATTTTTTATATTATCATTTTGCTGTTTAATTTGGATCACGTATTTACGTTTGAGATCGCTAAAAATGTAGTCAATTAATTCGAACTTTTAAGTATTTTATTGAAAATATTAATATAACTTTGTAATGTAACGATGAGTTCAACGAAAAGTTAAAAGTATGACATTTATGCCTGAACTGCCGCTGTACATGTGTGTCAGCCTATTCAAAACTGGAGCTTATGTTCCTTGCTTAAAAACACATGAAAATTCCGACTACAGAGTTGATTAGAAAGCCCTCGTAAGAAACTTTTTCTTAAGTGGATGAGCAATGAAACTAATAAAATATATTGCAGTTCTTTCTCGATTGCAAAGTTGAGCTTTTTTTAAGCTGATGAGACAGCGTTTTGAAAGAGCTTACAGAAGATTTCATTTCTTTCATGGAGTACTACATTTCACTTATTTCTGTTACCCAAAAAAAACTTTTACGTTATGAATGAAATGAAAATAATACTACGATATTAAATTCGGGAGAAAGTGTGCATATCTGAATATAATTTTTTGTTCTTATCAAGTTCCTCCCTTACCCTCACACTCATATATAGTTCGTTACATAGTGTCAGCTGAACCCATGGATGGCTGATTTGCTTTTTCAAGAGATTTTTTGTGTGTAGACAATTTACAATGTAGAATACTGTTTGCCTTTGAATAATGCTGAATATATATACATACATTAGTTGACGGAAGGAAGTTTAAAAAGTTAGTAGCCACTTTATCATTCTCTCTCGATCCTATTCAATCCTGTTTGTACTTATAATAGAAAGTAATAAAATATTGAGAAGGAAATTTCCATTTTAATACTTGAATAGGCTTTCATGTTCTAGTGAAAAAGTAATAAATACAATGAGTTCGTAAGACATAAGGCAGAGAGAGAGAGAGAGAATGCAATCAGATATGCACGTTTCCTACTTCCCACTTCAACAATTGTGAAAAAAGATCACGAGGATATTTTTTTCAAATGGAATTTTCAATAGGATAATATATCATTATGACTATGTCGTAAAAATAGATGCAGGATGAAGTGCTTACATAAAAGGAATTACTGGCAAGATTGAATGGATCACGAAAGCATAAACTGATTAAAGAAAAATAGATCAATTAGTGAAACGAATAAGCTCGATGACGTTAAATTGTGCAGGATTTACTTTTATGTATAGTATCAAATATCAAATTACAAATAACTGATAGTTGTGTTGTGACGCACATAAAATACAATACGAATAAAATAAGTAGTTACATAAAAATTCGTACTAACTGAAGATTGACATCAATAATATCGCCAAAATGACGGAATAAAGTATACACACGTATATTTTTGTGTAAGTTGTTGTTGTAGATTTTCGATTTTTTCACCTACTCTTCAAATCTGATGCTTCTTGTACTAAAAATTTACCAGTAAATTGTGTTCTGTAGGGATACACATGCGTATTATCGTATGCAAATATCAGTATGCTATTATGGAAGCCTTAAATCAATTACGATAATGTTGAAAGTTGAAACATGTTCTCCGGCCATAGCATCATGCTTTTCCACTTTCCTGCATTTTTGACATGTCTTGCCGTCAGCCGTGTATGTACTTTCCCTTGATCATCTTCCCCTCTCACATTTCTCTACGCCGTATTTTATCTTGGTAAAATGCTAGCCAAGCATATCATGATGCTCTTCATTTTTTCCTCATTTTTGAAAGCTCTTTCTCGAGCAACGGAAAGTGATTAATTTTCCGGTTAAACGGTACGTTTGAGTATGCATGAGTCCCTCTTAATTTGAAGCATGCCTTCTTATCAAAGTGAACACAAGTTTTCCGAGTTTTCCTTCCGTTTATGGTTGAGCACAACCGGTAATAAAATAACTGACTGATCACACAATTTTTTGGCCATACTTCATAATTACTTTGCCTTGTGAATATTTTTCTAGTCTCTGACAAATTGCTCTTCTGCCTGACGAACACAACAGAAGAGAGGGGACGAGGACAAGGAAAGCATTTAGACTGACATTATAACAACTGATGGAGAGGCAGGTTACAGGCAGGTACGCCTTTTCGGTTAATTTCATTTCTTACACCTTTCTATTCCCTCTGCAACAATGTAAAAAGAAATGGTACTCAACCCACTTCGATTTTTTGACGGTTGAGACGACCCCGAAGCAAGAATGGCAGCTGAACTGACGTATGATAATAATATGAAAATCGCTAAGCAGCTTTTAATCTCATTCTGCGTTGTGTGTGTGTCGGGATGAAAGACACGTTTAGCGTTCGTCCTTCTGATACCACACCAATGCCAAAGCTTGTGTGCATTTTCGATAGACGATACCCAGAGAGAACCCTTTTTGTCTTTGAAGAGAAAGGAATGAAAATAGCTGCCCATCAATTTCGCGGATGACATTCCATTAAATCAATTCGATTCTGATGGAGTACCAGTCCCTCCACTACTGCCGATGCTTCACATTGTGGAGAGGCCGATGATCAAAGTCGTTTCCCAATAACCTCTTCTGTCTCTTTCCCAAATCCCTATATACTTCCCAATTCTCACACTTTTTTCGTCTCGCTTTAAAATAATCTTCTCTCTGTCTACCACAATGGGATTGTTTACGCCATGTTACATTTTTTATTGACTGGTGAATGAAAGATTCTCTTTCAGCAAGACCATTCTCCACCAATTCCGAATCCAATTCCAACAGTTTCTCTTAGGGTGCTTTTTGAACAAATGACGTTCTCATTCTTGACAATTAAAATACACTTGGAGGCTTGGTATTAGGAAACCAAATCCGTATTAAGATATATTTTTTCCTCGCCATTCTCCTTACGTAAGCTGCCGGAAGGTGACATCAAAATGTTTTTCACTTGGATACTTGGAAATCTAGTCTAATTTTCTTTTCAAGATTGCAGAAACCAAAACGTAGTAGACAGAGTACTCGGTATAGGATCCTAAATGTAACCAACTAAATAAGATAAAAGAATCAGAAGCAAAAAAATTACTACTGAATCCGTATGATTCCTCTGATTTCTCAACGAAAATAAAATATCTCTGTCTTCTTTCCAGAAGCTTTTCTGTTTTCGTGGAAGGCAATATATAGACACGTTCAGATAAACTTCTCCAAAAGGAGGAGAGAAACCTTCAAATATTTGTTCTGAAAGGAAAAATCTTTAATTTATCATAAGGTTTCTGAGACATGTGGTATTGGTTATCCCTCATGTAGCACTCTTCCGTATAGTAATGTATGTATTTTAGGCTCGCTTTTTTGGTATTAAAATACATACGAAACATAAGTATACCCCAATAGGGACGGCGCAGCATGCTGAAGCTTCCTACTGTAGAATATCACACAAGAGAAATGTATTTTTATTTGAGGCGGTGGTAGGAAAATATATATATTGTCTTTTCAAGGAACCGAGACACGTACTAGGTTACGCACCAAACCTTCCATTGTTATACTCCAAGTATTTTCTCTCTCTCCAAGGGCGGAATCAGAAAGCTAAACACAGGCTCTATTTATTATCGTGTTTTTGCATCTGCAGAGAGATATTGCATCTCTCTTGCTTTGGCATTTGCAGTGCACGACGATCGGATTCCAGAGTATTTACTTTCACAAAATTGAAGTACAAGCTGGAGGCAGTGAAGCATGGTATCGCACATGCTTCAATGGGCATGATATCATAACAAGATGATTGGCAATTTGAATCTAAATGTTGGGAAATATTTGCATGAATTCAAATAACAACTGAATGCATGAACGTGTTGCAAGAAGAAGAAAAAACAAAAGAACATATTGGAAATGGAGCGAAGTAACACAAAAAGTACCAAAAAAAGTCTAGCCAGTGGAATGACATGAAAGGAAACAAACTCTTTTTTACTCAAAAAAGTCCTTATGTAAATACGTAATAAAACGGAAATTTGTAAATCCTGGGGTGAGATGTGATAACTGAAGAGAGACTATACGTATGTGTTCGTTCACTGTTTCTAGACCCTTCCTTAACCCGGAACCATATTCCGTCACAAATATTAGAACAACAGGAAGGAGAGGGAGAGAGAGGGGAAAAGGGAAACTCGGCAGACTATCACATATGTTTCAAGAGCAATAGATCTTTTCTCCTGGAGCAGAACGGAGAGAAAATATATCCTGAATGTATTTTGGTCTGCTCTGACTCTGCGAGCGTGAGAGTGAAGTGCAAGAGGTTGTTAGCGGAGGAAATGAAATGAGAAAAAGGCGAGCATAGTGCATGATGATGTATGCATGAGAATTTTTGTCTTGTTGAATACATGTATTGGTACAGCACTCATATATTATGTATGTTCCGCATCCCAAAAGTACGATTTGACTAGCAAGTGTGTTTTATTCAAAAATAGATCAAAAGGGAAAAGGTGAGCACCAGGAAATAGCAAGTTTGATGATCACACACATACACGACGAATGCAAAAAGGCCATCTTTTTTTCCACATGAAATAAAAGAGGAGAACTTGTATCGTTTTCCCTTTCTCATTTATTCAGCGGACGTCCAATATGCTATCAGTATAGACCGTTCCCAATCCTTACTTCATAATAATACACACGAAGAAAGAGAGAAATATGTATGGAAGATAATCTCAAAATCGAGATTGACTGAATTTACGCATGAAAGTGCACTTGTCATCTTTCCTGTCTATTTTCACGCACGATAACTTTCACCGTACTTTTTATCCTATAAAAATAAGGAAATACATACACAAAGTAAAGCTGGGCTCTCGCAGGCAAGTGGCATGTAAGTATCCGGCTTTGAAACTGCTAAGCCGTAAATACATGCAAAAGAGTTGCCCCTCTTTTCTTACAGAGAGAATGTCTCGGGCTCATTTCAATTCTCGAGCAAATAGAAAAGGAGAAGAAAAGCTGGAGAAAGTGAGAGTGAACTTGTATTAGCGATCACCTAACTTCATCTATACCTGAACTTATTTCATGTTCGATGAGGGTGGAGAGGCTTTTACTCACTGAAACGGGAGGAAAAAGGAATCATGCCAATGTCTTTCTCCCGCTTTTCCAAACACCACCACCACCACGTACACAAGATCTATGTTATATAGATATCCTTTTCATTTGTCACCTTTTTCGAGTCAACTTCATCGTTTAGGTACGACAGTATATGTATATTATAATAGAAGACCGTTTTTGGTTACTTGCCTACAGGTATAGACACTTTTCTCACTCACTCCCTCTTTGTTTTTCTTCCAGCTCACTTACGTATGTATTATTCCTAGCTCTCTAGAACGACTTTCTTTCCCCGTCATTTCCCACGTACACTTCTTATTCTCATTCTAAATAAAAAGTGT
Source organism: Heteromurus nitidus (assembly GCA_034687055.1). Lineage (NCBI taxonomy): Eukaryota > Metazoa > Arthropoda > Collembola > Entomobryomorpha > Entomobryidae > Heteromurus > Heteromurus nitidus. The sequence continues at coordinate 14,161 of JAQFZW010000002.1, read as the reverse complement.
GCGAAGCTCTCTCTCTCTCTCTCTCTCTCTCTCTCTCTCTCGTCCTCTCTCTTCTTTCCTCCCGGTGAACTTTGCGAAGAAAAATAAAGAAATTGTCGTGAAGTAACGAATGTTTTCATCTGTAGGTATGTTTCGCATTTTTCCTCTTAAACACTCTTTTCATCTCTCCCTGCAAGTTATGGTTACACCTTCCTCACTCACAACTTTTTTTGCTCCTTCCTTCCAGCTGTACATTCCCCGTTTTTGCTACACACACACGAAAGGGAAAGGAGGCATGACACACAAACTTCAAATAGAGTAGAGCACACACAGAGCATTACATGGAAAGTGCAAAGTCAATAATGAAAAGTATGTGTGTGAGCGGAATATTGTCACCATGTTAAGACTTGTATGTATCAATAATCAATACGTATAAAAAAGTTGAGATCCCTTCGGAACGTTCTTTTCCCTCCCAAAAAGTAAATGGTGGACTCTGCAAAAAGGTCCAGAGTCTAGAGATCCTGTTGTGCATATAGATACACAAGTCGTAAACTTTATTCCCATCCGAACAAAAAAAATTGAGAGAGAGAGTAAAAGAATCAACGTTTCTCAGTTTGCTTTTCATAACCGCACATGTTTCGCTTAGAATAAGCGGAAAACTCGAGAAAAATACAGGGACTATCCCCAGAAGCAAAGCTCCAGAATATTTAGAAAATATTGCAGAAAAAATTGGTGGATCATGGGACAGGGTAAAAAAAGTCTACAAGTGTATGAAAAGGTACAATATTGCCGGTTCCTTTAGGGTCGTCTTGAGGAAGAAGCTTGTAAAATGGGATATCACTTCACAGATCTCTTCTTCCAAATTACTTCCATCTGTGCGTTAAAATCAACACCATACCTTTCCCAGAGAATCTCTCACGCAGTGGTCTGAGCGGAATGCCTTGAAACCTTAGGTTCAAAAAAGGTAGAGATATGCAAAGAACACGGACCTAAACATACAACGGGGAAAAGTGCTTTGCTTTCGTTATATTATGTGCATTCGTATATTGCATGCTTGCTAACTCTAACCGTTGTTGAAACTTAACGCTTGTGTCTGCTTGCTTTAGTTGTACAAACTTTGTCCATCCTCGAGAAAAAAGGTGAAAGCAGTGCTTTCCCCCGTTTTCCACTTTTACTCCATTCTCACTTGCACGCTTCCTTGCATTCCAAAGGACCTCCAGTATTATGTTACTCCAATAAAACTGTATCGAGGTAAAAAAAGGGAGCAACTTATTCTCCTAACATTCTTTTCGTATCTTATGGGAGAGACCACGCGAGAGAGCAAGAATAACAATGGTAGGTAAAAAATGGAATAAGGTAGGCAGACATAAAAAAATCTTTAAAGAAGTGGGCAGGAAGAGAGGCTCGCGGAGATGGAGTAAGTTGAATGGAATGTAACCACAAAATTTTCTCGTCTTTTTACTGCTCTTTTAGGTATATCCCGTCGAATCGTAGGCATTCATCTGTCCCTATCGTAGTGGTGGTCCTTGTTACCTCTCGTTTTTTTTCTACTCGCACAATTTTATCCATTATGTGTACCATCTCCGGCGGTTGTTGCCCAATCCAGGGAACGTTTCCACATAACCTTATTATTATTTGCTAGCAGAAAGCAAAGAAGAAAAAAGTGTACGCAATCATGATGCCACTAAGACCACGACCAACACAGTTGAAAAAATATGGATTCGAAATGAATGTAAGATTTTCCCCTTTTCCCTTTTTCTTAAATGTAGAGCGTAAGTATATGGACACGACGAACGCTAGGGAAAGTAAAGTCAGAATAATGGAAGAATGGAGTTGAGAGAGAGAGAGAGAGAGAGAGAGAGAGAGAGAGCTCAGAGGACACTCGACATGACACACACAACGTTTGCAACCACTCGAAGCATAAAATCCAGCCAAATTATACACTAGCTAAGTCGTAAACGGTAAAAAGCTATAATTTTTAAAGGAAAAAAAGAGAGAAGATTTTCTTCCCTATTCTTCCTCTTCTTTTCTCAACTCTGGCTGCGAAAAGAGCACAGGAGAGAGACCTCATCTTTAGTTTCGCTTCCCTTTTATCTCCTTTTCACTCACTCAAGTAATGGCTCTGCAAATCTGCAACTGTTCAACTATTCATTTTTCTCCACTCACAGACTTATAAGCCTCGACTACGGAAAAAAATATTTCTCGTGTACGTTATGATGGGGGAAGACAGACGGAGGAAAAAATAATAATTTGTAACAGAATTGTAACTTTTCTACTTCCCGTTCCCCCAAAGAATTTTTTCTCTGCATATTTTTTTTTATCTCGCATTGTGCACCTTACCTCAGCCAGTCGCTCATATCACATATATGATGATTGTTATAATAATGCACACACGGTTGGTGCGTTTCAAAGAGACTTGTTCAGAAAAAAATGTGCATTGTAAGCTGTACGGTGAGTGGAAGAAAGTGCTATGACTTCTCAAAGTAAGTTTCCTCTATTTTACCCATTTTACCTGATACTCTTGTTAGTTTCTTCTTATTTTTTTCCTAAAAAGGTTCTCATATCCGAGAAGTAATTGAAGGAAAAGTGCCACACATTTTGAGTTACTTTAATTCACCTTGAAAAAGAGCTTCCCTTTTAGTAAGTATAACTAGTTCCCAACACCATGTGACTTGAACATGTCATTACTTTTAGCCACACAGAAGAGAAGAGGCAGCAGATATGTTCTCGCATTACAGAGTAGCCTTTGTGCATGCATGTTCACTTATGCATGGACTAATGTGTGTAAATGACTTCCTCTCTGAAAAAGTCTCACACTGTGCGAAATGAAAGTGCACGTCTGAGGATTTATTAATAGCGAACTTCATGATAATTCACGTTTCCTCAGGGCGAGAAAAGGGAAAACCATCGGAAAGCATGTGTGTGGGTTCCGTTGGAAAGGGGAGGAGACGAGGAAACAAGGGGAAAACAATGGTTTAGACATGGCAGCAAAATTTTGGGGATCGATTTTAATTTCGAATATTTATGAAACCTTTAGGATAAAAATAACGTTATAACGTTATTATAACGTTCTCACCAGATTTCTACACGGTGCGTGTAGCGTGCAAATGTCACAATGGGATATCGAAATAATAATGATCGTTGGTACAAGTGCAAAAAAGAGCGTTGTTTTTCAGTCAGCTTCTTGTGCTTACAACCATGACGTGAATGTGAAGAAGGCTAACCACACAAACTATTGCATTTGACTATAAAGAAAAATGGCTAGTCTACCCCCCGCTTTTTCACATCTCTCTTCTCTCGAGGGACATGGGAAGAGCATTAGGACAACTTTTTCTCTCTGACAGCATAATATTCTATTTATCTGTGCAGATATACGAGAATAAATTTCTCTCACACATATATTTCCCTTCAGACGACGGAACAAAGGGGAGGGATAAAAATAAGGAAAATACTAGTATTTATCACAAGATTATTTCCTTTCGACGAACCGGACGGTAAAAATGGAATTATTGAACAAATGGCAAAGGGAAAAATCGGTCAGTCTGTGTAGAGAAATCGCCCGCCCACATGCCATTTCCCTCCACACAAACATATATCTATGCCGGCGGATGTGTAAGTTCATAAAAGTCTGTTTTTTGATTACCGGACAATCCTCAAATTATTTCTTCTCTCCTGTCGAGGGGACATCTCTATCATATTTCACGAGCGGAGAAGGAAATATATTGGTTATGGGGATACCCTGTGTGCAAGTAGCAGCGCAGAAAAAAGCACGGATTGACATGAGGCTAGAGAGGAGCTTTCGTGAAGTAATCCATGCACGATTTTTCATCATTATTTTATGATCCATGAAGCTTAAATCATATCGGATACGGGAATATGCCACGCGCAATGATTAAAGGTATACGAGAAAAATACAGGGAGCGAGACTACTACACATTCCCTTTACGACAATATCGCTGCTACAACTATTCGTAGTGACACATGACAAACCAAGCAAGTCTGTAAATATCAGAGAGTTAGTCAAAAAGCAGTCCTTTCGAGCTTGCTTTCCAATTTTCGTGAGCCGTGGTGTGCCAGGTTAGATAGAGAGAATGTGTCTAGGGATATAGAGAGCAGCAACATCAAGTGCGGGGAAATAAAGAGGAACAATAATGTAAAGAGGTTAGACAGGTTAGAGAGAGAGAGATTGACTAACGGTAGAGAGAAAGGTTTTCCTCCAGATTTATATGAGCTATGCATACGCTTAAGGGTAAGTTTGCAAGGTGGTACACGTATTCATCCCGCTACACATGTTTGGCATATAGTTTCTTACGTGAAATGTGCACTTGACGACGTTACAACTTTATGCGTGCGCCCTCCATAAAAATTTCTTGACAGACAAATCCATCCTCTTGAGACTGACTTAAAAGTGAGAAGTAGTAAGCAAAGGAAAAGGAGGTAGAAAGCAACCTTTACTGGTGTGGGAGAGAAAGGTGAAGTTCTAGTATTTTATAAGCTCTCGCATATGTGACTTTGGGACTGGGTACTAGCTCCTCCGATATTTTGCCGAACATGAAGAAAAACCCTTACCGACAACCGTTGCAATGATGAGAATGCCAAGAAGTACGGAAGTGACACACATGATGACGATCGAGGACCAGCTGGTGATAATCTCAGACGTCCCATTTGAGGACACGAACGTCTCGTTCAGATTGTAAAGACTTGTGTCATTCTCAATTGTCTCGTCACATGGGGACAGATGTGTGGGGCAAAGTGTGGCCGCCCCGAGAACTAGACGCTTCCTAGTTTCTTCGTCGTCCAACAGCAAATCCATTTCGTGGCTTTTGTGTGGCTACGTTTTCCTTTTTCTCCTTTGATATATCCCTCCTCTGCTTTCTCCCAATGCTCCTTAACGAGGAGAAAGTATATGTGTGTGTTTTTGTGTTTGGAAGGAAGGAAGGAGGGAAAAAGAAAGACGAGAGTGGGCAAGAAAGAGGAATTCGATATGAGATGCAAGAAGCAGTCGAACGATATTGTATACTTGAACACACAACTCGTCGGTTTGTTTTTCTGTGGTGAAACAAGAAGAAGAAGAAGTAAGTGGTAACGGGAGTCGGCTGCAGCGTTGAGAGTTGAGAGAGAGTCACACAGTTAAAGAACGCTTGTGTGGAAACTTTCTCTTATTTCTGGAATTTAATTACTCGGACGTCCTTTAGTTGTGTGAGGAAATTGCACATACATACATATACATCTATGGCATATATTTAGATAAACTGTTTCGTGAGCAGAACGTTCTCCTACAACCACAAAGAACTGTCGGAGAATGTTTTCGGGCAATGGGTTGAAATGTTCATAACATGTTTACAAATGGATTCATTTTAATACTCTGCCCAAGTAGACGTGCAGGTGCCGCTTAGAACAGTGCTATCTGCTCTGTGTGTGTGGGCCAAGTAATGTTTATACGTGTTGCAAAAACACACTTTTCGCGAGTAACGAGACCACTTCGTCGTAGTGAGTTTTAGTTGTTCAAAATATTTGAGAAGAGGAGATCGTATCAGACGAAGAAATTCCAGTAAATCATTAAATGGAAAAGGAGTACAATGCTGGTGAAGGAGGAAATTGGAGGAGAGCTGAGAAAGCACACATGATTATTATCAGTAATATCAGCCGACCGATTTTGTTTTGTTTGTTCTTCTTCTTAGGTCAACCGCTGGAAGAAGAAAAGCTTGGCGAAGTGCACCATTTCATGGATTGCTTGCAGAACATCCTACTTAAATGCATACTCCCCTCAATTCCCCCAGAAGTCCAAGTGCATTACGTAACTTCCATATTAAAATACGTGGAACTTAGATTTCAGTGTAGTCTTCTTGGTAGACAATTCGCTTGAATATTTTACTAGCTGCGCAGTTGCCTTTTCACTTACTCTCAGAGGGAATAGAGCACAAACAAGGTTGACTAAGGTACATGATTTTTTTTGCACAATGAACAAAAGTCACACAAAAGAAGTTTTTTTCTGTGTAAAGGTTTTTACCCCGTCAGACAGTTCACTGTCAAAGAAAAAACCGGAAACTACGCTTTTGTTGAAAGAAACAGACAAGCACACATCTATTGTTCAATCGGAGAGAGTAACGATTAGTCGTAATGGTTTGAGTAGCAGTGTACTGGAATACGGATGGTGTCAAAGTTCACATCCTCCTCACAGAAGTTTTGTCCGATATTGACTCTCTGATGATGCTACTTTACTTACACAAGTGATACAAAGCTGGGCTATGGGGAACTACAAAACATTCACAATCGTACGAAAAGGGAAAGTCTGAGAATGAATGTGAAAGCTCTACGAAAAGCTCTCAGTGATGATCGTGAGCTTCGGAAGCTGATGAAACGATGATTTGGGATACGTGGTGAAGTAGTACATTTCTTCGACTTGATGCTCCCCTGGATGCTGAATGTAATTTATTTATTGTAGGTACATTCGTAAAAATTTAGTGTTGCAACGCAAGATGACTGCGTTCAGTTCAGTTGGAGTTTTGCTCTGACGTCTATTGGATCGGATCAAGTTTTTATAGGGGTACACCGAAAGTTTCAAAGTCCATATTTACTTAGCTTTTAGGTATATTCGAGTAAGTTTTGAAACAAGAACTGGGTTTTTTTGCTGGAGGAAGCAGTTTTGTTCCCTTCCTCTTCTCCGGACTGATATGGAGTTCAAGTAGTCAGAGGAGAATACTATCACGAAAGGAGTTTAACGGTGATTATGATGATTATTATTATTACCGCTATTACGATACGTTTTTATTGTAGTGGATAATGATGTGCCTTTTGTCAACGCAGTCCGAGCTTCCCTCCGTTCTGATTTTCTCTTTTAGTCTTCCTCTCGGCAATGTTTTCTTTGAGGTAGTTAGCTTGCTGGCAGAGAATGGTTTCTTTTTTTCGTAAAAAAATGCGTAAAATTAAAGAACTGATAAACTCTTAGTTAACTTATTCCTCTCTGGTGCTCAGCGGTGGGTTACATTTTTGTGATTTTCTTCTTCTATTCTTCAAAGAACCAACTCGGATGTTTTCTTCCAAAGGTTGTGAGAAGGAATGTGAGTGAGCAAAAGATTAGAGCAACAATCTCTTTAGAAGCTGTTTGTCTCCTTTTTTCAATATTTTCTCCAAGATCGCTCCACGTTCAATACTTTTCTTCTTCTTCTTTGGTTGACTTGTTAGCTTTTTTTGTGTTGCCCCAGCAGGAGTTCAAATACCTGGAGAGGAGATGGAGGAAAGTCGGCAGATGAGGTTATTTTTTAAGGTATGTGGCCGCTTCCGGCTTGTGCTTGGCTTTGTTCTCGGGTTTCCCATAAAGAACTCTACGTTTGAAGTTAAAGTTTGAGAGCCAGCGAAAAAGGATAAAATATCTTTTAGCTGTTCGTGTACGCGGCGCAGTTTGCGTGTGTATGTCTGTTTGTTCTGACGGGAGAAAGGAGAATGAGATGACGACCGAGTGAAAGTGGGTAACAGTGAAAGCAGCTCCCGAAGAGAGCAGGAGTAAGTTGGAAACTGAGCCAATTTCCCATCTGTTCCGTAAAGATGTTGGGAGCAACACTGGGTAGCTTCTCCAAGTTCCATGCCTCTTTTCAATGTTAGCATCCATCAGGCACGTTCATGTGTGCCGTTTGTCTCCTTTAATCCTTCCATACGCCTGCGTTCCTTCCCAATCCAAGGGGGAAAAAGTTCAGCGAGCTTTGTCTCTCATGTTCCTTCATCTCAACACTTACTTTTTCACTGTTGTTTCGGCTATTTCTCATTATTTTGATTCTGTCCACTTTTTGATGTTACATTACGAATTTTAATATGAAATTTTGGGGAAACAGTACACCCCCTTTGTCTGGTCTGGATCTAGTGGATATACAAAAAGATATTCTAGGGAGACAGCTCATTTCCGACTGCTTCACTCCCAAAATGATCTCCTTTAAAATCATTCCATACTTCCCTCTCTCAGCTTCTTTTACAATGCATCCTCTGAACCGCATTATTTCCCAACAAAACATGTACTCGTAACTGTTCTACTTTGATCTAAAATATCTTACGATTAGTAAAAGGACAATTCTTTAACGATACCCAGTTCTTGGAATGTGTTTCCTATTACTCCAGAATTGGGAGTCCAGAAAAATAAGTACTTTCTTTCCTATCCGTTCCATCAAAGAGCAACAAAGGGTCTGATTAGCGGTTTAAGATTAGCCTCGCAGTTAAAATCGTAGGAACTCCCCTTGGCAAACTGGCAGAGGAACAATAAAGCAGTCCAGGAATCACACACAATCGACAAAAAAGAACGAAATCAATCATTCTCCGTATTCCCTTCTTTCACATGTGGGGGATAATAATACAACACATTTCCCAGAACGATCTCCAGACACACAAGATATTTTCAGAGAAAACGAGAGCCCGGCCAGACCACATTACCACTTTTCTTACGAGTGGAATGGAGAAAATGTAAAAAAAAAGAGTTCCGTTCCCGTTTTCCACGATAGTGTTTCTTCATACCCCCATCGCATTTTTCACGTTCACCTGTCGACCAAAACAATTAAACTGCCCAACTATTTTCCTCCTTGTGCTTCTCACAACTACCACTCTTATTGCTTTATGTTGGAGGAAAAACAATTTTTCATTCTCCCATATCCTCGCCGTTTCTGTATATAGTTATTGGTGTCGGATGCCATTTCATGATATACAAACGTATATATGGGTGAAAGACCCTTAAAAATGTTACAAGATCCACATGGAAAGTTGCCCTATTGTATAAGAAGTATATTAAATTACTTGCACATTTTGTTTCGGGTAACTTCACCACGACATTGTGCTAATTATTTTGAGTGGTTCGCACAAGGTTGATGGCATTACTGCACCCATTGAGCACTCCTCCTTTTGGCGTACGAGTACGTACGTTCGTGTGATGAGTGAACAATGCAATTTCGAGTAGGAGAAGATAACTGACAAGATTACTTTGTGTCGTTGGAGAAGACTGGTGAAGGGAGAACATTAATTTTTATGAGCTGCATGTGCTCCGTGTACTTACACTTACCTTGCGTACTACATACTACTTTTCTAGCAGAGCTCAGATTTCACGTGTTATGTTTCCTCTCTCTAATTGCTTTTCAGGCACACGCATCACCCTCCACCTCAACATGTACCCCACCTCAAAGCTCAACCTCTTGTGGGATATCTATGAAACTGTCAATCGGAGCCGACGTTCCCATATTTTATGTAACCTGACGATTCTAATTAAGCCAGCGTGCTACAATCATCGTTCCCACGCACCACAATTAACATGAGCCCCGCTCTTGTTCCAGAAAGCAAGGTAATGAAATCTTTCTCAGAAGAAATCACAGTGGAAATTGAACTATTTTCGAGAGTAGTGAAAGTAATGATGTTCTTTTATCAGTGCAATTGCTCAGCTTTCCGCACTAATTGGTTGCAGAAGAAGGGGAGGAGAAACTATGATGTTTCAAATGAGAATTGCTTTGAGACGAATCCGCACTGTGAGAATGTTTGGTAACATTAATTTCTCGATGCTCCTGTAACAATTAAACCTTCCACAATAAGGTGCATGTATATGCGCTTAGTTACTGAGTAGACTGACAGTATAATACACAATGGCCCAAAATTCCTAATTCGGGATTTGTGTTCCATTTAATTAACATGGTATCCATGATCCCGAATTAGGGATTTTGAGCATTATGCATACTGCCATCACTTTCACTTCACTTTCACATCCTGTATTTTCGTCAGTCCTGCAACGCACCCATAAGCAAACTAATCACAAGGGAAACAGGTGCATTATATATGTATCTTCTGGGAAAATTAGGATGATTTTGACGCAACTGCTATCGGTTTACCTATTAGCTCAAGGAACAATATGATTATCTACTTAAACTTGAGGGTAGAATAAAAGAGAGGATAGAAAGTTTATGCACTCATTCGTAGGCACTCTTTATTAGCATTATCTCTGTTTTCCTTTCTGCTTACTTGCGCGGTGGAAGTGTGGCCTTGTGAATTGACATTCCTCCACAATGAGGAGCGTATATAGTGACTGTGACTGACGTTTGGATGTTACAGCATTCAGCTCAAGGTGATCCAGATATCAATCCATAGAATGATCCAAATGAAGTAACCTACGAACCTACCCACACACAAAATGAGCAGCCAGTTTCGTGTTTTGAGCAACAAAATTTTCGCCGAGGGACAATGGTTGCGTTTTACATCCGAGGGATTTCGATGATCCATATCCTTACCGAGGACTCACCTCGCATGGCTTCTGAGAATTCGCATAATGAATATTGGACGCCAAGAGGAGAACTCGTGGTTAACTTCATTAAATGACAATATGCATACTCAAAAATAGAGTGTAAAGTGGCAAAACATTTTGATAGAAATAAAAGCATTACAGATACTTAAAGTAGTAATTTAGAAAGTAGTTATTGCACGATTTATTGCGCTTTCAAAACACCATATAACAAGGTTTATGACTGGATATCGCTACTTGCTTCATGCATTTATATGTTTATCTTACAAGTGGAATCAAGTATCATATCACCTAATGTTTTATCCTAAAGCCAAGTGCTTTCGAGACGACATAACTCAAACGAAGAAAAGTCAAAGGACTTGCAACTTTTTTTATGAACGAAATTAACACTTGTGAAAGTTGATTAGAGTTGAGAGAATGTATCTACTTGTTTAAATGATAGTGTGTGAGACACATGTTCTTGTCATGTATCATACCCTGCCTGCAGCTGTTGATATGAGAAGGAGTTTTTTTTCTTCTCAGATGAAACCATTCATTGTTTATGGTACCATAAACGCTTGTTAACTGCATCTTCAAAATGTATGATCCTTTTAGCCCCTTATACGTTGAGTGTTTTTGAGCAGATGTGTGCTCCGCACTTTTTTGATTCATCTTATTCGTCTTTAGTATTTCATATATGTGTTGCTACACTGAGCACAAGTAGCTGACTGACAGACTGGGAAAAGGGTTACAGGGGAAAATTAGATGAAAAAAGACGACGAAAAATTGACAGGTGACGCACATATATGGAACTTACCTGTTTCTATCCGCATTTCGGGGGGAGTGGGAGTATTCATGGGAGTATCTTCACTCTACCGGGCGGAGGCGAGAGTGCTCGAGCTGAAGACGGTTAAGTGAAGTGAAGGGCAGTTTAATTGGAAGGCGATCAAATTAGCTCCATGTTACGTGACACTCGCATCAAGTCCCCCCGAGTCACAAAAGTACAATTTTAGGGAAGATCAAAAGGTGTTTAAGGCCAGTGCTGGAAAGTGCCTACGTCTCCGTCGCGAGGAATAATAATATCTTGTGAAAAGTATTCATGTAAAATAAGGACATCGCGAGCAGTAATGCAATTGACTAGAGATTCTTTGAAATGCCACTACTCGCGGAGAAAAAAAGTAAAAATCGTGTAATGAATGAAAGAGTTCTGGAGAGACGGAATATTCACATCTCACACGGATATGTTTTTTTCTATACACGCACACAATATATACGTAGTACGTAGGTATAAGAACATATTTCCTGTAAAAAAAAGTTTCCTATCCATTCTTGCTTGAAAGTAATTTCGACTGCCAGCTTCTAGTATTGTTCCACATTGCAAACATGCATGCATGCGTGAAACTCAGCTAACACTAGAAAGAATGATGGTGGCTAAATAAAAGAGCGTGAAAGTAAAAGTTGGGTGAAAAACCAGGAGGAAAATCTAGAAATTAGTGTCATGCAAGTATGTGTCCTATTTTGGTTATACAGATGGAAACGTGTGTGTGGATGTGGACCTCTACTTTCTCTCTTTCTCTCGCTCTCTGCGAACACATGGAACACTGCGTATCAAATGGGGGTGAATTTAAACATAATAAGAATTTGATGATGGAACACTCCTTCTCAACTTTTCCTCTAAATCCTGAGGATTCTCAGCATAATGCCGGAGCGAAGTTCAGCCGGTTTAATTTTCCACTATTGCCTCTTCCGATGCGCTCTTAGTCATCAGACGAGAGACCTTGGCTGCTGATGTTTCCACATCACAAACATACCTTTTGCCCAATTCTGAGAGCTGTGCAAGCTCTATTAAGTTGGGTTGAGCGCAGAGGATGAGGTGCACAGGAGAATGTCCATTTGCCTACCAAATATGTAGCGTTTATTATAAAATCTAAAGTTGGAGGAAAGTCAAATGTAATAATAATATATGGCTCTATTTTTCTCGGCACATCGTTTTTATATCAGCCCTGAGGGACATATCTTTGTGAATAACTTTTTTCATTCGTCTGCTTGTAAAATAGAGAGCAAAGGATCAGCACAAGTTCAGCAGACGAGAATTTTCATGTAACGCCTAACAGAATATTATGCATCTGTGTGTGTGGAGGGAAAGGGTGGGGAAGTGGGAGCCGACTTTCAATGAACGGTAAATTGCCCGAGTTTGCGGCTTGTGGTGAGCACGGTTCAGTATTTTTTGTTACCTTTCCTTCAACATACTATAAATACGATTTCAACGATGCGTAAAGGACTAAGGAGGCGTTTTGTCAAAAAGTCAACTGGAAACTTTGTCCCAATGGTTGCAACACTTTAGATCAGAATTGTAGAAAAAAGGAGACTTGGAGAATTTCGTCCTTCCGCATACAAGCGCTCCAGAAATAGGCAGGCGTTATCACTCTTTAAAACGTAAAACATATGATGTGAAATGGAACTTGATGAATATTTATGAGATCTGAGGGGAAAGGGAATGTTTATCTCATCGTTAGGGAAAGTTATCACTTTCGGTCCTCCTGACAAGTACAGCATTTTAAAAGGGGGATAAATTCCAAGGTGCCGTTCTCCCGAATTGTCGAAGGTACAAAAGGACTCTGTGCTGAATTTAAAAAAAATTAATTAGTTATCCAACTTTAATCTTGTTGCTTGCATCCCAGTCTTAGTTTAGGAGAGCATTTAGCACGTATTGAAAAGGGAATTGGTTGGAGCCGAAGTTACTTATCGACAATTCACTCTCTGACTATAAAATTGCCTTCGCTCTGCTAAAATTGATATTTTAACAAGTTGTGCTATTGGACAAGGATATTTATTACACTGATCTCAATGACGCGGAACTAATTCAGAACCACGCGTGTTTATTTTTATATTCCATTACAAATATAGTAAGCTTATAAATTTGCTTAAGGATATTAGGGATACATGAGTATGAATGTTTGGCTAGTTCCTAGAAGTCAATTCGTTCACTTTCACCCGCGACCTTACATACTTTCACACACGCGGAACACCTACTCCCTCTCAAGTTGTGATTCAGTTTATATGATGGCAAACCTTCCCGAAAATATTTTCATCACCGTAACAAGTGTAACAAGACAGCCAAGACAAGCTGACAAGGCAAGAACTTCCTTCACCAACAAAATCGTAGTTATTAAAGGAATGACATGTCACTCTACTAATCGAATGGGATCAGGAATAGGATAGAACAAGCAGGATATTTACCTACAACTAACATAGTTATGAAGACCGGGGGCGAAGACTCCAAAATTGTGAAACAGCGTATTCACAAGAAACAGCTTGACACACATTGAATTAAATATTTGGAATAAATGCCGTCAAATTCTGTTCCGGGTAAGCATTTCAGCACTATGTCGCTACCCGCCCACGCATCAACAGTTCGGAAGTGGTGGGTGGCAAGGTGCAGCTCATCTAACAAATATAGTTAGTACCTGGATCATACGAATGCAAAACCACTTTTGTCGTGTAATTTTCAAGCAAACAAGATTCATGGAAATGGCAAAAGCCACCTTGGGCGGAAATGGGATTCACGCCCACGGGAGGACAGAATTTTATATTACTTTCACATAATTACTCATGAAGAATAAATAAAAATCCTTTCAGTTTTTGAAAAGGTTCTTGCTTTAAAATATATAGGTCATGGTTATCTGAGAGGAAGTTAACAACTTTTTTCAAGAAAACACTCACGCGTTTTTGAAGTGTTTGCCTTGTTTTGGAAAAACAACAGACGTCTTCAAAGAAGGAGAGAGCTTTTGACTCCTCAAGATCTTGGAATTGTTTTTGTGATGCAATGCAATGCAATAGAATAGATTCATTCATAAAAGTGTTAAACGCGTGTTGATGCCGATTGATGATAAATAACTATTTGAGATGCGGCTAAGGATACTGGTTGAGATAGTTTATTGTTGA